>PVJC01038578.1:0-16691 GCA_004026665.1 Murina feae | reverse complement strand
CTTTTATAAATCTCTCTCTCTCCAGATCTTTCTCAGAAATTACAGAAAGCACAAGGATTCATTCTTTCCTTCTCTGCTTCCTACTTAAGAGCCAATGTTTAATGTGAAATATTAACGAGGTAAATATGTATGTCTACACCCACCATCACCCATTTATTTATAAGACGACTGTCTTTTTGCAGTGAATGTGCCTATTAAGGAAGGTGCAAAAACAGGCTTGTGTTTTTGCTGGAGCTTAAAAATGAATGAGGGTATTAGTCAGCAAAGTATAGCAAAGCCACCCCTGCTCACACTCTGCAAAAAGGAGTTGGTTGTTAGTTGTTTCTTCATCCAACATGTTATAACTTGATGAAAGGACTTTCATGGCTTAACAGAAGAAAGGCATTTACACTGCCCAAGTAATTTGAAGTTGTGTCATGTATAGATTTTAGACTTCATTAAAAAATAATGTTTGATCAAAAGTAAAAGACACAACAGACACACTCACATTGGCATTTGGAAATTAAAGTATAAGCATCAGACAATTATATCGATATTTTGATGTTTCCATTCTGACAAAACACAGGCTTTCACAAAGCAATGGTTATACACGGGCAGGAAAAAGTAGGTTTATAGTTACTGGTATGAAAGAAGACATACAGGTTATGATTATTACAATAGCTTTATTTACTCCGTATCTCACATACTCATAACTGTAAGCCTATTTTGCCCATTCCTGAATATGAGAAAGAATATTGCACAATCTGCAGACGAGTGCTCTAGTGGCCTCTGCTTGGGACACATCAGTTTCTATGAAATGGTGCTATCCATCAAAAGGGTTAATTTGATCTCAAAGATTTTCTGTGAGACTCAAATGAGATTGGGCTCATGAACAGATTTTAAAAATTGCATCTGGTCAAGTGTGAGAGTGAATTACTACAAATAGACTGTATCGTGCACTATCATGTATGGAATGGCCAGACCTCATGAGTACAAACCCTGACTTTACTACTTAATTGTTCTGTGATTTGACACAAATTACTTTTCCTCTGTAGGATTTTGTTTCCTCATCTTTAAAATGCAAACTTTAATAGTGGTTTAAATGAGATAATATATGCTAAGTCTGAGTCCCTTCTAAAACAGATTGAACCAGTCATTCCTTTGCTTAAAATTGGTAAAAACCATCCATAGTTCTGACTGCCAAAAAAACAAATTCTATAGCTTTAGAAAAAATATATCTTTCCTTTCAAAGTCTGACTTAATTCTTAGTCCTCACTTTTTTTGTTTTTATGTTTTGCCTTATCCATGTTCTTCTTTACTATAAGGTTTTCATATATTTTTATTTTCACTCAGACTAAAAACTGAAAAATTGTTACTCATCATTAAGACTGGATCAAATATCATTTCCTCCAGAAAACCTTCCCTACTACCCAAAAAAGAATTAATCACTGTTTAATCCATGCCCCTTTAAAACATTATATATGTTGCTACTATAATATTTATCACATTATTTCTTAATTTTTTATTTACCTGTATGACTCTTCTGTTAAATTCTGCATTCCTGAGAATAAGAACTATGTCTGTTTACTCCCACAATCTCCAAAACTATATTGAAATACTAGTAAGTAAAGATGCCACCTGTATTGATTACCTCCTAGGTGCCTGGCTTTATATGAGGTGTGTTAAGTAGTGTGTTCTCTTATTTCTTCCATCAATCCTTGGCAATAGGTGTCATTATTCCCATTTTATAGATGAGGAACTTGAGACTGAGAAAGTTGTTTGACTTTCCCAAGGCCATATTATTAGTAAGCAGCAGAAGCAGAACACAGATCCAGAACTTGTATAATTCTTTTCACTATGACTTACTGCTTTCTTATATATGAGCTTTCTTTCAATTTTCAAATAATGAATAGGCTTGGATATTACCCAATATATGTACTAGTTTCTTCATTCAATTTCAAATCCTAATCGCAGTCATGTTTCTGCCCCCTTTTTGCTCAGAAGGATATTATTGAACTTGAGGTCCGGTGCACAAAAATTTGTGCACTCAGCGGGGTCCTTCAGGTGCCCTCTTACAGTCTGGAAACCCTCAGGGGATGTCTACCTGCTGGCTTAGGCTGGCTTCCCTGGTGATCAGGGCTAAGCTGACAGTAAGACACCCCTCTGGCAGCCTGGGAGCCTTCAGGGGATGTCCACTTGCCAGAGGGAGAAGGCCTAAGCTGCAGTCGGACATCCTTAGCGCTGCTGAGGAGGCAGGAGAGGCTATCCTGACAGCCGGCAGCCTGGCTTGTGGCTGAGTAGAGCTCCCCTTGTTGGAGTGCACTGACCACCAGGGGGTAGCTCCTGCATTGAGCATCTGCCCCCTGGTGGTCAGTGTGTGTCATAGTGACCAGTCATTCCCAGTCGTTCTGTTGTTAGGGTCAATTTGCATATTACCCTTTTATTATATAGGATAGCCTCCATAAAACTCTCCCTTGCTAAAATAAAACATCTTTTCTTTCTATTGTATGAGCTGTAATTTAACTTTCCCCAAATAGAGAGAATCCTTTGGGATTGGTAGCTGGGATGTAAAAAAATGAAAATATCCCAAGACTTTGTAATGGTCTTGCCTATAAAAGCTGGAATCTATCACTTCCTTGCTGTGAAGTACCTGATTATTATTATGACAAAACTACGAAGCAGGAACCTTATACTCTAATGAGCCCTTTCTTATTCGGGGAACTCATCTTGGCATGGGGTTTGCCCATAAATTCTTCACTCTTCTTTGAAGATCACAGTAGCAAATCAAGCAGTCATTATACTTAACTATGAATAACATTGCATTCTTATTTCTAAATGTTATTTCAACTAGCAGTTGATCTTCTTCACATTTGACTTGCATAATTTTTCTAATCTTTCCTCAGGTATGCAACATTATCTGCCTGCCAAATTTAGCTAACTTCTTGGAATAGATTCAGTTAAATTCCCTATTGCAGCCAAGGTCAAATACTGGCTTATGATTTAGTTTTTATATTATAGAAAAAAATCTAAATGAAAATCCCATTTTCTTCTCTCCCACTTCTCTCTTTACCCATCCTATCTGTAAATTCTTAATTTTATCAAGTCCATCACAAGACATAAGATTACAATAAGAAATTCTATATTTTACCTCAAAAGACTATTTTATGGAATTTTTTATTTTTATTTTTTGGTGAGGAAGAAAAGGAGTGTTGAGTTATCCATCAAAACTGGCCAATTTGGCTAAAGTTAGACATTTGCTATTCTTTAAATACTAGTGCTTTTCTTTGTGTGTATATTTGTGTGTAGAGTGTGTGTGGATAGGAGGGAAGGGGGTAGAGAAAAAGAAAGAGTCTGAGACAAAGACAATGAGAGAGTTTGTTGCAAAGGAAAATAACTTTCACCTGAAATACACAAAATTAGAGGTTATCCTGCTAAATTTGCATCACTTAAACCAAGATTACTTAAACTTCCATCTAATAATTCATATAGTTTTATCTGATAATGCTAGTTTATTTAATTGCCAAGTTTCCCCCTTTTGACATTAGCTGCCAGAAAGTTTAAAGCCAAATTATATGGTTCACATCCATGTTATATGTGTGGCGCATTATAGTTTGAATGACAAGCCTTATTTAAGGTTCCTTCTTATATCCATCTTTTATAATTTTTCCTCCTCATTTTTTAATCCAGGCTAATTTATCATATTTTATTGTACTCTATAACTCATTTGCATGCCTTTTGAAGTAGTAAATAGGGATCAACAGAAGGTCTTTAAATTATGAATTAACTGAATACCTCAATACTAATTTCAGAGTTGTTGTTTTTTTTAAAGACATAACAAGTTTTGTGTATACTCCCTGTTTGCCAGGAGCCAGAAATAGACTGAATGTGGAATTTAGCTCTTAGTCTGCGAGGTGTCTCCAACTCACTTGGATTCTCCCTCTAAATTCTCTTAAACTCTGCCTTTTGCATTCCAAGGGATTTTAGTCTATTTCTGGTTCTCCTTCACATTTATACGCCTTTGAATCATACATTCTAGTTTACAAAATATTTTACAGTGACTGCTGAACAATGTTCCTACCTAGTATTTCCATCCATTCTAATCCATCCTGCTAATCTATACAAAGTTATTTTCTTGGAATGCTATTTTTATCTTTCTCAAGAACCTCTATTTTTCATTTTAAGGTGAAACTGTTTTGCCTAGACTCCAACAGATCTAATTAGCTAGTCTCATTTACTTCTGCCGTTTCACTCCTTTCTTTGATCTCCAACATGAACCTTCCTGGTCAATTCCTCTTCTAATATTTCCACAGCAATGCCACCTTCACTATTGCTTTCTAGATGCTCTTCATGCAGTTTCCATCACTTAGAATACCATTCCTGCTCTTCTTCTCCAATTCAAATCCAGTTCAACTTTTAAGACTCAATTAAACAACAGTTCCTTCACAAAAACCCTGGGTCTCAAAGGTAACAGCTCACCAAAACCTGCTAGTTGTTTCATTATGTCTTTCCCGCTTTTTCCAGCTGAATTGTGGTCCTCAATGGCAGACATACTATTGTATCATTCTCTTGGGTCATGTCACTAAGTACAGTATTGAGGATTAGTATAAAATTAGTTGAGACTTAATGAGCTTTAGTCACTTCACATCATAACCAAGTACTAAGCCAGGGCTATATCTTTTAGAATCAGTGCAGTAAAAGGCCCGAGAAGCCCTACAAGCTTTTTAATGGCCTGATTTGCTTAATCAAGCAGTTCATGATCAAATTTGCAGTACAATCAGAGTTTCCAAAGCGACATAGATGAAAATGTCCATGTCCTGTGTTTGGTTGCTGCAAACTATGATTGAATATGTTCATGGAGAAATATTTTTATAAAGAACTGTCAGAAATAATTAATTTGGATTTTCTTTTCATGAATAAGACATTCGTGTTTCTTATACTGCTATTGTTGGTACTCAAAGACACTGAACTCTCATGATTCTTTCATCTTTTGGTCTCTCTCCATCAATTGTTTTATGTCTTTCTCCCTTTTCATATCCTTCATATTGAGGCATTTCTTTTTTTTAAAAAAATGTTTTTATGGATTTTAGAGAGAGAAGAAGGAAGAGAGATAGAGACCTAGAAACATCAATGAGAGAAAGATATTGATTGTCTGCCTCTTGCATGTTCCTCACTCCCTACAGAGGATTAAGCCTACAACCCAGACATGTGCCCTGACAAGGAATCGAGCCTGGAGAAAAAAGACAGCATTTCTACTTATAGTTCATTTCCACACTAAGATTGTGAAAACAATATTCATCCCTGACATGATCATAATATGTAATTATGTCTGTGAAATAGAATGATATCATTTTTAAAAACTGTATAAAGATAAAAAACACATATTCTGCTACATTTAATTACATGCAGACAAAATAGAGATGGAAGGATACATACTGAACTGAGACTGGCTGTAAAACTGGAATTTAAGGGCATGGTAAAAAAAATATTTAGATTTGTACTTGATATTTTTATGGCTTTATAATCTTTATAACATGCCCCAAATATTGTTTTTATAAATAAAAATAAATGAATAAGAAGAGAAAATCTCAGGTCACTGAGCACAGGTTATTCATGAGCTGAAGGGAAGGGATGGGGGGTGATTCTGCAAACCCATAAATCTTGGCTGACAGGAATAGCCCCTCTGGTCTCACCCCATCGAGGACTTTCTCCAGCAGCCCAGAAAGGCCTCATTCCCGGTTGGTTCCATACTGTGCATGTTAAGTTCTTGAAGAAAATTCTTTGTCAACTTGAATCTGGCTCTCTTTATCTTCAAACAGTCGCAGATGGCAGCATGAGGTTTCATGAAGGAATGTTGGGTTAACAAACCTGAGTCATGAACATAGGAGTGGTTTCAGAGGGAACAGAGGATTTTAAAATGAAGACCTTTTCTGGCAGTAAAGCTAAGGGAAATATTAAGTTCCCATGTTGCAAAAATAAAGGTAAAAAAATTGGAATTGATCTACTCAAATAATTTCTCCAAATTTAGAATACAGCCTCCTAGGGATCCACAAAGATTATAATAATGGTCTGTAAGCCATTTTCAGTATTTCTTAAAATCTAATGGTAATCATATATTTTATTACAATAAAGCTGCATAATAGCGCTAATGCCAAGAGTTTTTCCTTGCCTAGAACCATCTCAGCACATGCGGATACATCCTTCTATGTTATGACATAGAAATTCATATGCTTTTTATAACAATGGGAAAATAATTAACAATTCCTTAAGAAATGGAACCTTTAACCACCTTTTGACAATGAGTCTCATGTATTTCTTGACTCTACCCTGTGTTTACCTGTCCAGCTCATTTCCCTTCCCATGTTTCACCTGGTAACTGATCACACTGGTTTCTCTTCACAACCCTCTTCTGTACCTGTCAACTCTAAGCAGCTCTGGTAAGACCTACTCACAATCCTAGGCTTCTCTTCCTTGGGTCCTATAGAAGTAGAATGGGATTTACTTGTTCTTGATTGGGAACACACTCTTCCCTGCTGTCAGGTGGAATCTTTGCTCAGGACCCTCTGCAAGTACCTGGTGTAGGGGTGATTCTCCATCAGCAGCCACCAGAGACCCAGGCTCCTGATCTGGAAAAAAATAAAATTAAAAAAATCTAGAGCCTGGCTGGTGTTGCTCAGTGGTTGAGAATTGACCTATGAACCAGGAGGTCACTGTTCAATTTTCAGTCAGGGCACATGCCCATGTTGTGGATTCCATCCTCAGTAGGGGGCGTGGAGGAGGCAGCCAATCAATGATTCTTTCTCATCACTGATGTTCCTATCTTTCTCTTCTCCCTTCTTCTCTGAAATAAATTTTAAAAAATGTTTAATTTAGAAACCTAGATTATTTTGTCATGCCACTTCAGAACTTGGTAAGGCTAAGATGGTTGAGAAAAGCTTTTAATAAAGATTTGTGGGGCTTATGTTAAACGTTAACATTTTTTAAATAGTCTCACCTTTTAGCTCTAAAGTAACTGGTATATTACTTCTTTTGTTTGTTTTACATAGTCATTGTGTCACTCTAGGAGAAGTTTTAGAGGATAATTTAGCAATTGGCTCCTTTGAAGGCAACTAATAAATTATTTTAGAGATTCTGTTAAGACCTTGCAAAGATGAAACAACTTAATTATGATTCCTAGCAGTTAACAAGTGTGACAAGCAAGTCTATATAATAAAACATGAGGTTGACTAAAATGCAAGCTAAGTTCTATAAAAGTACAGAGGAAGAATTGCTGAAAATATTTTATGTTTCTTTGAGAAATAGTTAGGCTGGTTCCCAGATAGTTAATGATTTATTCAAATAAAGAATGAAGGAATGGAAAAGAAGAAAAATCCAGCCATAGGAAACAGCATGAGTACAGGTTTGGAGGCTATGAAAAATGCATGGTAAAGTAGAGTACAGTAAGTACAGTATTGTTGCTGAAGTTAAAAGTAGAGAGGATTGTAATGGGAAGGAAATCTGAAATGAATTTCAAGGCCAGTATGTATTTAATTGCCCTGAATCCCAGGCTAAAGAGATTTAATTTCTTTGTATATTGAGTGAGGGCTATTGAAGGATTTTGAGTAAGAAGTATTTCTCGAACTGTGCCTTAGAAAGATTTATCTGGCAGCAACTGGAAGATAGTAAGGTGGAGGCCAGGAAACCAATTGTTGAAGACCTAAAATAGTATATAATGGAAAGAAAGGGACTGCTCTTTGGCCACAAAAACATCTGTAGTTTGATAAGGTAGGCACTGAGATTTTTCCTTTGGGTGTCAATTCCATCTCTGTCACTAACCAGAAAGAAGACTGAAGTAAATATTTATTTATTTATTTATTTATTTATTTATTTATCTATTTATTTAAAAAGCTTTACAAAAGAAACAAAGAAAAAATTCTCAGTGTGTTTAAGGACATCAAGAGTGCCCCTCAGAGATGGATATTCACATTTCTAAATGCTTTTATTCTTTAAACTAGAGGCCCGGTGCACAAAAATTTGTGCACTCAAGGGGGTCCCTCAGCCCAGCCTGTGCCCTCTCACAGTCTGGGACCCCTCAGGGGATGTTCACCTACTGGCATGCCTCGCCAGCCTGGGTGAGTGGCTGATGGCTGTTTGCAGGCTTGCCAAACCCCCCAGTGGGAACCATCAACCCATGGGGGTGTAGCCAGCCTGGGTGAGGGACTGAGGGCCATTTTCAGGCTGCCTACAGCCCCTTCAGGGTTCAGGTCCCTACTGGGGTGCCTGGCTGGAAGCAGGTATCTGAGATTTATTCAACTTCTATAATTGAAACTTTGTTGCCTTGGTCCCCACTTGAAGCCTGGGTTGCCCCTGGCAACCCAAGGTCCCAGCTCAGCAGGTATCTGGGGTTTGTTTATCTTCTATAATTGAAACTTTGTAGCCTTTGTAGCCTTGGAGGGCCCTGGCTTCCTCCATTGCCTGGGGCAATTCCAGCTCCATGGGTGCCGCCATCTTAGTTGAGTTAATCTGCATATTTGCTCCTGATTGGTTGATGGGTGTGGCTTGTGGGTGTAATGAAGTGAGGGTCAATTTGCATATTATTCTTTTATTAGATTAGATTGTACCTTCCATGCAGTAAAGAAGGAGAACTGAAAATGTACTGCTTCTGTAGAGAAAAATGTCAACCTTTGGCCTCTTTATGGGAGGGTGAGTTTCAAAAGTTAATCCTGGGAAGTGAATTTTGAATAAACAATTTAAACTATGAACATGTCAAATTTAGGCCACAGAAATCAGAAACCTAAGACTAAAGAATGTGAGGACTTGAGGGACAATTACACACTGCCTACTCAGGACTTTGCTATCTATTCATGAGTGGGGACTCATTTTATCTATTTTTCCATTTAATAGCTTCACTCTTTGGTCATTACCAAGGCGCCTATGTTTTGTTAGCACTGTCTGGCCCATCAATCATATCCCAGAAACTTATAAAATTACAATAGCCAGCAACATTTAAATAACCAATATGATTTCAAGTCATTGATAAATTCCAAACAAAATCAAATTTAATAGAGCTTACTTTTGTGGCCTTATGATTTCCATTAAACTTCCAGAGATACGTAAAACAATTTATGCTTTTCTTACCATTACCTTCCTTTCCTAAATCCTCAAAGATCCCAGGGACCTTGGGTGAGCAACTGTTCTAACCTTATTTCAGATAAAAAGGAGGCAGAGAGAAGGGAAGTGATATCCAGGGACATGAAGTGTCCTCAACTTACTATCATTTAAACCTAAGCAGCTTTTCAGGCCAAGGAAAGGAAATTAGCCCTATGGCCTGTTTCAGCGGGTCTTTGTGTACCAAGATTGCGAGGCCACTTGACATGCTGTCTGCATTTTGACTTATAGGTAGAAGGCCAATGGCTGCCCTCTGAGCCCTGCTCTGGCCTGTAGGTGATTTTTCTAAAAATCTTTATACCAAAAAGGCAGCTGTCCTTGATTCCACACTTGCTTAGCTTGAACACTGCCATGTGGACACATTAGCGCTGTCTTTGGAGCACTTAAAAAAAAACAGCCATGACAAAGAAAATTTTAAAAACAAAAAGATCAGAAAGAAAAAAACAAACAGACAAACAAATAAATAAATAAACCTCAGAAACAATGGAAAGAAACAAGGGAGGGTTGGTTTCCCTGGAGGGAAAATATACTTGCCTTGTAGTTTTGTCTTAGTTCTTGGAAGAGAGCCCTGGCTGTGTCACAGCCCTTTCTGCTCTTCCTCTGCTTTCTTTCCATCTCCTTTACTCTACTCCTGCACCCTTGTCTTTCTTGCTCTGTGAGTAGGACCTGAGGCACTTCAGGTACAGGTTTCTGTTCAAGGATTCCTGTCAGTGCAAAGGAAGAATATAACCAGATTGTTGGGTTCTTAAGTTTTGAATTTGATTTCAGAGATTTGATTTTAGTTACAAGTTAATGGTCAGAAAAACATTTGCAATGACTGGGCATTGTGTGATGTGCTGGTTCTCCGTGGCGTACGTAGATAGATGGAGGACATATTATGGACATCAGCATTGTTTCAAATACACAAAGTGGTGTGTACTTGCAGAAGGAAGACTCAAAGACTCCTGTCTGGTCTCAAATCATATAATCAGATGTCTTTTATAACTTCCCAGCTGATGGGGTGATAAATTGAAAGAATACCAAGGGCTCCAAAGTTCAACTAGCTATGAGATAAATAGGCATCTGGATTATTGGCCTGGACCCTTAAATGATTAGAAAAAGAGACCTGATTTTAACATGATTGTGACCAATCAAGCTAGTTTAGTGCAAAAATTATGCTTTCTAACTCATTATATAAGGCCAGCATTACCCTAATGTCAAAAGCAGACAAAAACATTACAAGAAAACTACAGACCAATATCTCTCATAGATACAAAACATAGATACAAAAATTCTGAACAAAATATTAGATCAGTGGTTGCCAGGGGTCAGTAAGCAAGGAATAAATAGCTATTCCAAGGGCAGTAAAAATGTTCTGTATAATACCATACTGATGGATACTTTCATTACACATTTGTTCAAACCCATAGACTGTCCACCAAAAATGAACCGTAAAGTAAACTATGGATTGTGTGTTACTATGGCGTGTCAAAGTAGAGTCATCAGCTGTAACAAATGCAGCAGTGATTATGAGAGGTTGTGTGAGTGTGCAGGTAGAGAGTATATGGCAATTCCCTGTATCTTCCCCTCAATCCTAAAGTTTGCTCTAAAAGATAAAGTCTTTAAAAAATGAATTAAGTGAGCTTATCGCTGCCATACAAACAGCTGACAGTATGTGCTGCCATTCATAAAATTTAAGATTTTAAGTGAAAACCAGAATTTTTAAAACCACATATATGACTGTGAGCTTAATAGCTTCTTAATATTTAACAATTTTTCTCATAAGATTAGTGATGATATTTACAGATGAAACATTATCTTATCCTATCATAAATTATGTAAGAAGTTGAGAGAAAGGCATAAACCAGTTAACCAATATTTGTTTTTACTGATCAATGCAAAATGTTACTAAGTTACTCCTAGACAAAGGATTTTTTCAAAGTTCAAGACCAATGAATTATAATGTAACATAGCATGAGAAGTTCGTTGATATGATTTCACATTCCATTTTGCAACTAACTTTTAAGAAGCTACCATTTGACAATTTCTAATATACTAAAAAAATGTATGCAATATTTTAATTTTTTTGTTCTTCACCCAAAATAGTATATTACAACAAATTGAATGCAGAAGAATATGTGCAATGCAGCTCTATCTACCAAAGCAGATATTAAACAGGTGTGCAACTGTCTAAAACATTGCCCTCATTGCACTAATTATTTTTGTGTGTTTGGAAAAACATAGGTTTTATTTAATAAAAATATTAATTTTAAGATGCAATAGATTTTACTCCTCTTATTTTTGAATGACTTAATAAACATACTTTTTAAACTTCTCAGTTTTACTTCTTGATACAATAATTATAGATAGGTACAACTCACATAAATAAAAGCTCTTTGGGTTCCTCATTAACTTTTAAGAGATCCTGAGACCCAAAAGTTTGAGAACACTTAGATAGATAACACTATCTATTCTGCTTTACAAAAAAAAAAGTTACCCACTAAAAGGGAAGAGAAAGCTAAAACATAGTAAATATATAAATAAATAAAATACAGTTAAAGAAAAAATGCTTTGGCGTTAAACTCAGGATTGAGATGATAATAACTAGAGGAAGAATAGAAAAGGCGAGGAAGGCCACTTTGGAGAAGTGATGTCAGCAATGGAACAGGCTAAGCCAAGAGGACTGTGATTTGGGCATGGGGCACAGCAAAGCCAAGACCCTGAGGTTGTAACGAGTTTGGACTAGATTCCAGAACTATCCCCAAACTCCATACTTTGCTTTCCTTCTCATTAACCACAACTGATTTTTTTCTAGGCCAGCTATGCTCTGGCCCTTGGAACAACCCATCTGGAAAATACAGTCAGGACTGTTTTGATTCTTCCCAAACGATGGCTTCAAATTCAGTTGTTTGGCAGGTTCATCGGGAGCTTGTGGACAGTCTTCATTGAACTCTCCAGAGCAATGCCTGTCAGCAACGCCAGGAAATTGCTGTTTCAAGAAGTAGGAAAAGGGTGGATTTTAATTTTACAGGGGGAAGCCTTAAATGGGACCTATAAATTATGAAGCTATTTTTCTATACCTTGGCCACAGTCTGGAACTTTTCAAAATAAATTATTTGAGCCAATTTCACTGTGGTTGTGAATATTACATCTTGGGCTGTGGTCTCTGAAGCTTGTGTCTTTTGCTGAGCTGGCATTTTGAAAACTGCTATGACCTCCTGAAGACAGTGGTGGCTCCCAGCGTGCTCTCAGCCCTACTCCCCAAGACATTGACAGAGGGGTCAGAGGCAGAAAGCTAAATGACATCTGTGTAGGAAGTGAGGGAAATTAGAAGCATTAATTTACTCAATGATGGGATTTCCTTATATTTCCAAAACTCAGAAAGTAGTATATCACCTCTACTTCTGGGGTAAACCTTTCTAAAGTCGTAATTGGGCCAATATTAAAGGATACATGAGTCCATCTGGAAATGTAACTAGACAAACAATGGGTCTGTACTGCCCATCACTACTTGAGCCAATTTAGCAGAGACAGGGTTGAATCTTTTATTCCTATAATGCCGGCAGTGTGGGAGAGCAACAGGTCATCCACAAAAACCTGCTCTGCACCCCACCATAAGCCAGCTGCTTGTATTGGGTAAAAGGACAAAGATTACATGGGGAAGTAAGCAAACAAGTATGCCAAGCAAGTCTGGAGATTTGCAAAGGCCTGTGGGTATACAAGGGCTGGAGTCTTCAAAGGGCTAGTGATATGCAAAGGCTGGGGTCTTCAAAGAACTTAGTGATATGCAAGGGCTGGGGTCTTCAAAGGGTTGGTGATTCTGGTTTCTACAACAAAGTTGTTAATCTTTCCATGATGATAGGCAGCTCCAAATGGGGAGAATGGGCTGCATTTCCAGATGAGCTCCCAAGTCCCCTATGTGTAACTGCCAGCCAGGTTAGAATATGCCTTCTTTAATCAGAACAAAACAATTATGGTTAACAAAGCATGATTAATATTTCTTATACTTCTAGCTGGTTCCCTCATATTCTATTTCTGGCCCTATCAGAAGCCCTAGATCAGATGCCGTGGAAGACCACAAGGGTCAAGGCAAAACAAAAACCCAGCTTAGGTGGCTAAGAACAATTCAGGAAATCAGCAATGTGATTCAAAAGTCACACCCCTCATACAGCCATGCAGTCAAAAGAGACTATTTTCATGGCTAATGTTGTGTAGAGGGAACCACAGGTACTTTCTCCACTGTGATAGGCGATGAATTTTTAGTTAGGGCCTTAATGCCAGAGACTCAAATATTTATCTTTAATACTGACTTTCTGGAAAGTACCATCCTTTACTTTTGTCTACTGGGTATTTCACCACATAGCCACATATCCAAAATCATATCACATATTCAAAACCAGGGCCATTACCCTGCCTTTGATGTTGATGTCATCTGTCTTCCCATGTTTGCACAACTGCTTTGATTTTCCAACTTTTCGGAGAGTCAAAATCTAGAAGCTATTGATGGTTAGTATACTTTGTTGCTCACATCAACTCTGCCAATACCACACTGGAAGTAACTGGTGGAGCTGACATTTAGCCTTGAGTCAGGAGAGCCAGTAACTTGTAAACCTAAATCTAGGCATTATCGGAAGATCCTGATGAAGTGGCTGCATCCAGCTGGGCTTGAGTCTACATCCCAGGATAATAAAGTGAGAGAGCAACTCTACGATATGATTCCTTTGTGTGAAATCAACCTTTGGGAAACACTCCCAAGAGGAAATGAATGAATTTCAATTTGTTGAACTCCCTGAAATGGACTTGGGATTTTTATGTTCTCCTGAGGACTTAGCTATGTCAATTATTCCTTTAAAATTTATTTCGTGCTCTTTTCTAACCCTATCTGTCCGCCTACTGCCACAAGACTCTACATTTATATCATCAAATTTATATCACATAAATTTGCATTATATATTCCTTACTGTTCTGTCTATTTATAATCTTTACCTGTTCCAACCAACTCTGTAAATATGACTGTGCATGGCTACCTATTGCTCAGAAATCTACAATGTTTCCTTCTTCTACTGCCTTAACTCCAGGGTTCTGCAAAAAGTGAGTGACAACTGTTAGTTGAGCCAACTCTGGTTTTAACTGCTCCCCAAAATATGTATCCTTCAAGGAGAGCAGCCTAGGAATCTTATAGTATGAACTCAAGTATTCTCAATGCTATGTCTTTAATCAAACTTTTCCCCCTTAGGGACTATTTCCCTCAATTCTTTGCATTGTTTTAAAGAGCCAATAATCATTATGGGGAAAAAAATCAGTCCACAGAAGAGAGAGATATGGCACCTAAACTATTAAAAGGACAAATACACAATTACAGAAGGGAAGGACTCATTTTAGAACAATAGTGGTGGAGCTATTTGTATTATCCACATGTTCAATGTTTTTCTCCAGGCACTTGTGCCAGAGTCTTGAGCAGACACCATCGTTTACAATAAAAGTGATTCTGCTAAAATTTTGATTACGACTTTGAGTGTGATCTCTTAGACCCGGTAGAGGACAGGGAGCGTAAAGAACAACTGGAAGAAAATTTGATGGCTACCTTGTGAATGCATACAACAAGGAGAAGCAAGCGAACAAGCTCAGGAAGGGAGCAGAAGCCAAGCACACACCAGAGGTGGCAACTCAAGACATGACTCGGAAAGTCTGGGTAGAGCGAAAATGGCTGGTACCATAACATGACAGTGGGAATTGCTGTATTCACTACACTTGCCTGAGGAAATGGCAAAAATTTTAATGTAAGCGAAGTGAAATGAATTCACAAGCACTGGAGTTTCTCTCCAGGGACTCCATAAACTAGCTGGGAGGGAACACAATTCAAAAAGCACTAATCCCATGATTCCCATAATTATGTTAGAGGAAGTCAGTTTTGCTACTGTATTTGTAAATTGATTTAAGCCATAAGTTACTGAGGCCCTGGAAACGCCAATGTGAGCCTTGCCCAGAGGGACTACACCAGTACGTTTCAGTTGTCAGAAATAGCCCTACTGTGTGTGTACTTTCCATAACTCATAGAAGTGTCTCAGTATGAAAGGAAAAATAATATTTTGCACCCAGTTTTTTTTCCTTCCATACTATAATATTCACCTTTTGAAACAGAAATGTTCAACCCTGATATGGCTGAAGAACCAAAACTTACAGGGCCAGGAAGTGAGCTTCAACTTCAGGGCTTTTGTCTGGCCAAAGCTTAACACTGGAAAGAAACCAAGGGAGATTATGCTAGGTTCTTGGACTGATGTAATTTTTCTCCTTAATGTCTCAATGGGTGCAGAGTTTCTCAGAATCTCTTCTGTTTTTGCCTTATTTACAAAGTGACTTCTTTTCCCATTCTCACTTTTTGTTTTGCTTTGTTTTCACCTTCAAGCAGATGAGGTGATATGGTTAGGGGAGGGTACACTACCAGGATTACTACTAGATTCCCTTACATTGTAACAACTGAAGTTTGCTATGTCATTAGAATATTACAATTATTTTGCAATAAGAACTACTTATCCCCCAATTTAGAGATAATGAAATTAGTTTGGGGGATATCATGTGATTTTGAAAGAAGCAATATGGGAAATCGAAGGGAAGGTCTCATATTGTAGTCCAGAATTTTCCCCAATATATAAGGTTGCCTGAAAGTTTCCATCATCTCAAGGACTTGGCGAGGGAAGTTCTGTAAAGTTAGCACATTTCATCTCATAATACACAACTGGGCACTTAATTTTCTGGAACAGCAAGCCTTGTAAGGGCTCAGTGAAGAGCATAAAAATTACTTTGCTATTTCTATTCTATACTTACAAAGTTTTTTAATTACATACATATACATTCACATCTATATTCAGACTATGGTTTGCTCTGCATTAGTTCCACACAACTTCAAGATAATATATGTGTGTCATTTATATATACATGTTTTATATACATACTAGGGGCCCAGTGCATGAAATCATGCACCTTGAAAGAACTGTGAGCCTCAAGGCTACAGTGGGAACAGGGGCGGATCTCAGCTCATTGTCTGTGCCCCTGCCTAGGCCCTCCCACCATGGCCCCACTCCCCTGTCTACTGCCCACTCCTGCCACCACCACTCCCATGTGCTGATGGTGCCAGCCCTGCTTGCAACCATGACAGTGTGGAGCAATTGGGGCTGGTACCAGCAGCGGGTGTGAGCGGCTGGTACTGCCCCAATTGTCACTTAGGAACAAGGGAGGTGGAGAAGCCCTCAGGAGTGATCAGGGCCAGAAGCTGCCACTTGCACCTGCTGATAGTGCTGAGCGATCAGGACCGGCGCCAGGCACTCACAGTGGATACAAGCAGCAGCTCTGGTGCTGGCTGCAGGTGCAAGCGGGGCTGGTACCAGTAGTGGGTGTGTGTGTAGGGCCTTGCTAGAAGCAGGTGTGAACAATGGCTCCGGCACCAGCAGTAGGTGTGAGTACTGGGCAGGACCATGGCACTCAGGAGCAAAGAATTTTCAGTAATCACCAGAGGCTCACTCCAATGACAGCGAAGCAATGGAATTGCAAATATCTAATATAATAAAAGAGAAACATGCAAATTGACCATT
>PVJC01038577.1:0-16715 GCA_004026665.1 Murina feae | reverse complement strand
CAATAAAAATACTTTCTTCCTTTATGAATGTTAGCCCTACCATGCATAGAAAACAGGTTTTAATAAATAGACTGGTCTTTTTCCTCACCCTTCTCCACAATCTCTACCTCTTCTACATGGAGAAACTAAAAATAACTAAAAATGTGGAAAAAATATTTCATACAGGTGCTGGGTACAGAATAGCTGCTCAGTATGCAGAGTTAATACTAAGAGCTTTAATTTTCCTTTAGGTGGTATATACCATTATATCACCTATGGGAACCATGATAATACAGCTTTAAAATTTCAATTTAGGAAAGTAATTGACAGTCCACATCACCATGCTCTGAAATGTATCACTGTGTTTGTACCAAGATCATGCCTCTCACGGGCTATCCCCAGCTAATGACTAAATGTGGTAGATATGTGAAAGCAGAACATTTCAGAAGATAAGAAATCTCTCCTTGATTTGAGAACTTGACAGTGATCTTTCTGGACTTTCTTTAGTATGTTCAGCAGCTTAAGAAAGTTCCAACCCACCTTCCTTCCTTTTCTTTCTTCCACTCAGGGTCTCATACTCTCTTTCACATCATGGTCTCATGGCTCTTCAACTTTCACAGGCATTTCTCGTAATAGCCAACTTACACATTTAGCCCTCTCTGGAACCTGTTTCATTAAAGATCCTGGGTAACTAATAACATAATATGGAGAGGTGCCTTAATGCCTTATAATATATTTTCATATGTATTATATCTCCATGTCTGTGTATTTTTCTCTATCTATCATCTATCTATCTATCTATCTATCTATCTATCTATCTATCTATCATCTATCTATCTATCTATCTATCATCTATCTATCTATCTATCTATCTTATCATATATCTATCTTCTATCATCTATCTATATTATCTGTCTATCATCTACCTATTTATTATCTATCTACCTATGTATCTAGTTGCTTAAATGTAACCATAACTAGATTATAAGAATGCCTGACTTAGCATGTTTGGCAATACTTCAAAGCTATGTGTATTCCTTCTCTAGGGCTCCTAACAAAGTACCACAAAGTGAGTGGTTTAAAATGAGAAGTTGTGTATCTCCTCACAGCTCTGGAGGCTAGAAGTCTAAACCTGAGGTGTCAGCAGAGCCAATACTTTCTCTGAAAGCTTAGGGGCGAACCCAGTTTCTGCTTGGTCTTACTCTCTGGTGGTTTCCAGGCACCCTTCCTGCTTCTTGGCTTGAAGATGTATCTTTCCTATCTCTGCCTCTGTCTTCAAATGATCTCCTCCACTGCGCGTCTCCTATCTGTATTTCCAAATGTCTTTCTTTTTGTAAGGGCAATAGGGATTAGATTAGGACCTAACCTAAGTCAGTGTGTCTTCATCCTAACTTGATTTACTGTGTAAAGATCCTATTTCCAAATAAGTTCTCATTCACAGGACTTTTACACATCTTTTGGCAGATATCAGATTATACTAGTAATCAATATAGTGGATTTCAAAAAATAAAAGTCACAATAACTTACTTGCTTAACACACTTCATTGACTTTTCGTTGCAATCAGTGTAAGGTTCCAGATCCTTACCTTGGACCAAGTTTCTGAAAGAGCCATTCATTATATCTCTGACCTCATCTCCATCCTCAGAGGAGGCCTGTGGTCCAGCCGCAATTGCCCTCTACTGGGCATCACACATGCCAAGCTTTATGCCTCAGGGAAAACTCACTTGTTCTTTGCTTTGTCTGCATCTATCTTTTCATAGCTTTACACATGGTTGCCTCTTGATCATCATTCCTCTTTCCTCTCACATATGAGCTTCTGGCAGAGGATTTTATAACACTGAACCAAAGTAATCTGCAGTCCTTTGCAGTCTAGCTCTATCCCCTAACCTATTTTATTATCTTCATAGCAACATCGCTGTCTAAAATTAATTAGCTTATGGAGCTTGCTTTTTTATTATCTTTGTTTCCAGACGGGAAATAATTTAAGTTCTGCAAGGCCAGGTCTATTATGTTTCCTTCTCTGTTCCCAATATTTCAACCATGTCTGGCAAATGTGAGCAGTTAAAACCAAAAGTATTGAGTGACTGTTTCAGAACATGCTATATAAAGACAGATAGGAGCAATTGACAGGCTGAGTGAATCAGGAGAGTTGGAGTATTTTGGTTTGACCATGAAAGTCCCATTCCTTCAACAAACATGTATAAGGCCTACTCTACACTGAGAAATCAGCAGGAAGGAGTAACTCAGATTTAAGCATTTCACATACGAAACAATATGGAATAGACTGTCATAAAAACAACAAGCATGACTTGAACAGTAAATACTATGGAAATTCAGAAAATGAAAGGATCAGAGAAGGCTAAAGTAATCAAGCAATGTTTACTTAGGATTGAGTGAGAAACCCTGCCTTTTTCTCCCCAGGAAGTAGACCCTGTAATTATTGTAAAGCTTAGATGTCTGCAACAGTAAGGGATACAATTGCAGAGATTAGAGTGCATGAATTTGACCGGAGTCAACAATGTCTTTCAAGCACCATAGAGTGCATTGTCTCTGTGAGTGGCATGGTGGCAGACAGGCTCCCAAAGAAGCTCTCAATGTGCAACTATTAGAGGTAGTTTTAAATTCATTCTCTTTCCTTTTCTGAAGAAAGTCACTGTGAATGTTGTATTTAAATTTTAATTTAGTTTATTTCAACTATATTAAGAAGGATGAAAGGACAGAATGCTCTTTAGTCTAATAGTAGAATCAGAAAAAAAAAAAAATAAGACACACCCAAACGCACATATGCACAAAACCTACACTGCTATTTATTGGCGGTTCCCAAAACACCATTTCCAAAACTAATCCTGGAATTCTAGAGCTGAAAAAGAATGTTACGTAGTTAAAACCATGTAATATAAAGCTTAGATTTCTAATATGCTAATCCTTTATAATGCCTGCTGTGAAACCAGTATTTTTGAAAGTTGATGGCAGGAAAACCTGGCCTTCTGGCTGTTAGTGACTTCATAATTGGAAAATTACACATGCTTAGGAATTTATTCAGTAATAAGTTCTTTATAACTTTAGTTTCTGACACTTTCATAGACAGGTACACTGACCAACTGAAATGTGTGTCTATACATAATACACAAATTCATATACATATAGGGTTTCCCAAAATTGTATAAACATATTTTGAATAATTATAAAGGCAGTTTATTAAAATATGTTTCATTTTCAAAATTGAGCTATAAGCTGTTAAAGTGTGTATACATTTTGAGGAGACACCCTGTATGTTTGTATCCTTGTTTTGTAATTGTCTCTGTGTTTTGTACACACACATACATACCTATACATACAAACACACATATCAAATAGTATACAATTTAATATTATACTTATAATATTAACTATATACTTAATTTGTACATACACACATGTATCTACATCTATAAAATATTTGGATGTTAATGGCTTATCAAAATGGGTCACTTGCCCTAGCTAGTATGGCTCACTGGATAGAGCATCTGCCTGGGAACTGAAAGGTTCCAGGTTCGATTCCGGTCAAGGGCATGTACTTTGGTTGCGGGCACATCCCCAGTGGGGGGTGTGCAGGAGGCAGCTGATTGATGCTCTCTCTCATTGGTGTTTCTAACTCGCTATTCCTCTCCCCTCCTCTCTGTAAAAAATCAATACAATATATTTTTAAAAACATGGGTCACTTATGTAAAATCAAAACCTATTTGGATTTGCATTAACATTTTTCCTTTTTTTAAAAAATTTACTGTCCAAATCCTTTGTTTGGTTATTAAAGAAAAAGTGTTCAATTCCCATAAATCCAAATATGTGGGGGAAAGTTATCAGCACACTTTATCTCCCAGGATGAGAAATATGACTGTGCTAGCATTTTCCTGTGGGCTTGGCTTGATTGCGATAGCAAAACAAGAGCTGCATGTCCTTTCAGCTGCGGGCTCTCCACAAACATTTCTGGATTTTCTTATAAGCCAATGACCTGGCACAGATGCCTGGGTATTTAGAATGGTTTTTGCTTTGTTCACTGAGACTCCTGGCTTTAAATCCCGAGCACTGGTCTGCATATTGTGGTTTTAGTCTCCAGATAACACTCTAGTAGCACATTGAGAAGAAGTGAAATGGCATTGATCTTTTCAAAAAGGGAAAGTGTTAATGGTGCTATTTGGGCAGCAAGCCCCCAGAACTCTGTGCATACCACAGTGATTCAGTAATTAAGTTCAGAGTATTATTTTTAAAAATTAAAAAAGGAGAAGACCATAGAAATATAAATAAACCCTTTACTATTTTTTCAGAGAAAACATAATAAAAGATGAGGTTATAGAATCTTTCTTGGTAGAATTATATCTACACTCTGTAACTTGTAAATTATTTTTTCTCTTCAATGTTGGATAACACAAAATAGTGTGGTCCAAACATATACTTTATTAAGATGATTATACACCATCCATGAGAGTTTATAGCTCATGAGATGCAATTTAAAAAAAATTGCTACTGATAATAAAAATATGTCAACAATACTAAAAGAATAAATGTCATATGAAGGTTTCAGTGACAATTATTCATTTTTAAAAAGATCAACTGATGTTTCTTTCTTTTGTTAGATAACCTCAGTACCCCAGATGAGCATCAAATTCTAAAAAGGTTGATGGCAAGTGACTGAAGTGCTGCAACTGTCAATTAAATAGAATGAAGTTTTCAGGATGATATAATTTCTCTGGTTATAGGTTATCATACATAGCAGAGGAAACTACACAGCTATCGTGTTTTCAACAGACCTTTGATTTGGGCCCTATTTGCAGAAGAATGAAAATGGGAGAATTCCAAAGCAGGGGAGATGAGGCTGTAGGACCAAAAGACATTAAGTATTTCGCTCTTTTCTCAGGCAAGCCTCAGGTTTCTTAAGGGCAAGGAAGAATTTTTTATTTGATACTCAGCAGGTTAAAAATATGAATGCTGAAGTAAATTTTTATTTTGTTAGCATCTATACTTTTCAGGTAGTGAGAGAGGTTTTACAATAAGAATTATTGGTACCAATTATTAAGCCTCTGAGCACTCTGCTGTCTGTAGGTCCTCTACAGGTATCTATATATGTAAAAAGCCTAATATGCAAATTGTACCCTTGGGAGTTTGACCGGGAGACAGGAGTTTAATTGCTTGCTATGACATGCACTGACCACCAGGGGGTGGCACAGAATGAAGGAAGATCCCAGCTGGCAACCAGCAGTCAGGGGAAGATAGCCCTGATCAGCCCTGATAGCTGGCCAGGCCTAGGGCCCTTATGCATGCATGAATTTCATGCACCGGACCGCTAGTTTTATTACATTTAACATTCTCAACATTTGTGCCCATCTTACAAATGAGAACACAGTTTAAGTCATTAATTGAATAAGTTGGTTAATTCATTATTGAATAAAATAGCTCTTTCTGTCTCCCAGGAAGCATAGATGTTACTGAAAAGTGGATTTCTTACACTAATAATCTGGTTAGATTTCTCTCTCTAAAGCCAAGTGTTGTGTTAGGGTAGACTAGTAGAAATAGATGTGTTTTCCATGTTTTAAACATTTTAGGTTTTGCGGAATATAAGAAGAAAAAAGAAGGTATGGTTTAACTTGGTCAGAACCGATGAATAAAACATTATTACAATAATATTGAAATCATGACTTTTAACTTTTAGAGAGCATTTTAGAAACTTGTTTATTACCATCACAGATAATATTAAAATAATTATTAACCTCCTACAATGTAATATATGAGCTTTCTTCCTCTGGTGAGGCATCTGGTGATATTGTGGGGCATAACCAAATGTATCTAATATTTTAGGAAGGGAATAATTAGTTGTAGAGAAAGAATTTAAATGTTAATTTAATGCATATGTTTTCACTGTATGATGTTAAATCCACACAGTCCTAGAATAATGACACAAATTGTACAAGTTACTCAACTTTCTGAAATTTGGGTTCATTATTTGAATTACGCTAGCCTCAGGACAGGACAGGAAGAGAGATATGCCCTTCTTTAGAAATGTGTGCAATGTTATGGAAACATGAATATGGCAGAGATTGTAAATTAACTCTGAAAGTGCACTGATAGACTTCAAATTATTTATCTGGGAAATTCAAAGCATGTGTGGGTAGCTACTTGCGGACAACTCCTCTAAATTTTTGGTCCAGTATCCCTGAATTTGCCCTCCATAATTCGGAGAAATTAAAAGGTAAGATTTCTGCTTACTGGAAATAAGTCATGAACTGGCTGTGCATGTCTCTATTTTGGTCTGGCATACACATTTACTGGAAGACCTAATAGTAACCTCTGAAGAAATTCATAATGAGGAAATGATGCCATATTTCCATTTCAGATATTGGCCTAAATGGCATGGTAATGACAACTTGTTGACTCCATGAATATGTGTGTGTGTGTGTGTGTGTGTGCCTGTGTATAGACAAACAGTATTTATAGATATATGATACATCAGGATACATTGCAAGGATACATACATAGATGTATGTATTTCTGAATACTGTGACTCCCAACATAATATCTAGATACTGGAGAGAACAAAAGCAACATTATTTGAACATATTAGTAATTAAATATAGTTTAAAAATTTAAAAACAAGGATATTTTACTGGTTTCAAATGTAATATTATAATTTATTTAAATAGCTTTTCCCACATGCGCCATGAAACCAGAGTTGCAGTCACAATCTTCTTGCTGCTGGCCCCTTGGTCCATGTTATCACCACCTGAGCAATACAAATTGTCAAGTGTGAAGAAGTGCATAACATGAAAAGCAAAAAATGTCATTCACCTGCATACTTAGGCCAATTTGGTGTAAACTGAGATTTTTGCCTATCATCACCTCCCTCAACAAGATTAAAATGTCTAGAGAGAGCTTGACTCATAGATCTCTAAATTTCCAAAACAGGTGGAACATTTTGTTTTGTTTCGCTGCAAAAGTTTAAGTTTATACTTCAGAGCTTACTTCACTTTCTTTTAGGTTTTAGCCCGTTAGACCTAAACAGGCTTAGAAAGGAATAATTAACAAGTCCTACGAGAGAGGAAAAAGAGCAGGGCAAGATGAAAAGGCTCAAGGCCATTTCGTTATATGCTCGCGTCCCAACCGTGGTCTTTCACATGGGTTTCAAATATATAAAGGCTGCTTGATAAATTCTAGCAGTCTCTACTTGGACAGTTTATTCCAAAGAAAATCCAAGTTGTTTAAAACAGTTCAAAGAATTCTATCCACATAAAATTCCATGTAATAAAATTTCATTAATTTTATTGCACATTTCTAAGTTTCTTCTCTTAACAGACAATATGGTGTGTTTCAACTTGTTGAAATGAGTTTTCAGGTGTGCTAAATGTAGTAACATTAGGAAATGAAAAAAGTTCTAGACTGAAGATTGAATTTTATGTTTCCCACAAAATCAAGGTCTATGGGATATTCTGGCATTTTTATTTTTTTTAAATATATTTTATTAATTTTTTACAGAGAGGAAGGGAGAGAGATAGGGAGTTAGAAACATCGATCAGCTGCTTCTTGCACACCCCCTACTGGGGATGTGACCACAACCAAGGTACATGCCCTTGACCGGAATCGAACCTGGGACCCTTCAGTCCGCAGGCGGATGCTCTATCCACTGAGACAAACCGGTTAGGACTATTCTGGCATTTTTAAATATCAGAGTAATTGCGTTGCACATTGTAATCCTGTTGCCCATGTAGGAATAATAATGGCCATTTTTGAGCACCAACTATGTGGTATATATCATGATCATGAATAATTCTGGCACAGTAATTTTATAACTTTACAAATGGGAAAACAGACTAAGTAAATTGATTGTCCCCAAAGCTCATGAAAAAAGTATAAACTAAATTCAGTTTATATGACACCGGGGCCTATGCCCTTGTCAAAAGAGCAGGTAGACCCTTGTGATATTAGAATATCAGACAAATACAGGACTCAAATCCTTCTGCTTTAGAAAAGATTAGCTGAAGAAGTGTCTTCTGGCGCAGGAGTGGGATTCTCAATGTCACATAGCTAAATCATAAAACATATCATTTCCTGTTTCTCTGATCAATTCCAAAAGTCATATTACTTAATATTTAAACTTTTTAATCTTTAAGATTAGCCTGTGATAATCTAGATCTCTATCATATCCATCAGATATTTAATATTGCTTTTGTTTTATTTAAGAAATTACAGTCTTTACTAAATGTCCTTGAGTGAAGTTCCCAAACCCATTCCAGTGTTGAGGGGAAGCAACGCCTCCACACCAATAAATAATTCTCAAATACCACCAGGGTGTCTAAGAATTCAATTCAATTCTGACACAGTCTACAAGGAAATAGAATTAAATTCCACAGGTCAAGGCTTTAGTCCTACAAGGTTGCCTCCCTTCCCCACCTCCACACACACTCTGGATGCCAATGTCAAGCCCAGGTGCTTACCTGTTCTTCTGGCCAACAGGTTATAGATTGGTAAGTTTCCTTCCTTGGGTTCCACTATTTTGTTAGATGGCTCACAGAATTCAAGAAGACCCATTTACTAGTACTCATTAGATTATCAGATTTTACAAAGAATATTAAAGGATATGAATCAAAATCCAAATTAAAAATAGAGTGAGAAGCTTCTGTCCTCATGGAGCTTAGAACCCAGGATGGTAGCATGTGGTAGCATGTTCCCCAATGTGAAAGCTCTCCAAAAAGAGCATAAAGTAGCTGTACTTCTGTGTGTTTATGAAAGCTTCTTCCCATAGCATGATTGATTAAATAATTGCCCCTTGGTAATTGAACTCAGTCTACAGCCCTCTCCACTAAAGTCAGGTGGTGAGAGTAAAAGTTCCAGACCTAGAATCACATAGTGATCATTCTGGCACCCTACCCTTGGCTGAATTCCAACATATACCTCATTAACATAACATAACATAACATAACATAACATAACATAACATAACATAGCATAGCATAGCATAGCATAACATAACATAACATAACATAACATAACATAACATAACATAACATAACATAACATAACATATAAGGGACACCTTTATCACACTTAATACTTAGGAATGCCCAAAGGCTTTGGGTACTACATACCAGGAAATGTGGATGGAGACATCCTATCTAATAAAAGAGTGATATGCAAATTGACCATCACAAGATGGCTTCCCCCATGTGGTCAAAGATGGCTGCTCCCATGTGGTCAAAGATGGCCACCACAAGATGGCCATCAAGGGAGGGCAATTGGGAGGGACCCAGGCCTGCAGGGGAGAGCAGTTGTGGGGGACCCAGGCCTACAGGGGTGGACAGCTGAGGAGGGGGGCCCAGGCCTGCAGGGAAGGTCCATTGGGGGAGGCATGGGGAGGGCAGTTAGGGGCAATCAGGCCAGCACAGGAGCAGTTAGGCATTGATCAGGCCAGCAGGGGAGTGGTTAGGGGCAATCAGCAGGCAAGAGGTCGGGAGCCAGCAGTCTGGATTGTGAAAGGGATGTCCTACTGCCCATTTAGGCCCATGGGATTGGGTCTGAATGGGCAGTCGGACATCCCTCAAGGGGTCCCAGATTGGAAAAGGTGTAGGTTGGGCTGAGGGACACCTCTCCCCCCCGCAACTCCCACTCCGTGCATGAATTTTGTGCACCGGGCCTCTAGTCTATAATAATAAAAGCATAATATGCTAATTAGATCTGTCATCCTTCTAGATGTCATTCAGACATCCTTCCAGACCAAGCTGATGAGGGAGGGATCCAGGCAACCACCACAGCTGCAAAGGCCTACTTTTGCATGAATTTCAAGCATCGGGCCTCTAGTGTATTATAAAATTCCTTTATATAGCCACCTGACTAGAGCGCCCACAATGGATGTACAACTGAAATATAATAAATACGATAGATGCTATTTATTTACCTTATGCAATGTAAGCATTTTAATATTTTAATATTATTTTATTTTTATTACTGCTTAAAAGGGAACAGATTTAGAAAAAAATAATTTCCTGTTATGTTTGCTCTGTTAACATATAGTGAGGTCTTGAATGGGTCATATAAATTTTTAAGGCCTCAGTTTTCTTGTTAGTGGATTGGAAATACAATGATACTTTTTACTTTCATTCCCATATTAACATTATTAACAAATTTGTTCCATTTGATTCTCTTTCTAACAGGAGAGGGAGAAAAGTCCATGTGCTTTCCAGAATGTTAATCATATGTTAGCCACATTCATTTACTTTATGGTTCTATGCGAATGCATAACCATAGATAGGTCAATGAAGCATGTTGTGCTGCTGTTTTCATCAAGGCAAAATGGGAATGATAGTATCTTGTGTTAGGAGTTTATGAATTAAATAAAATATACTAATTGAAAACAACTAACTCAGAGGCTTAAAATTTGCTTATTTCTTAGTTCTTAAAGGATAATATCAGTGACAAAATTGAAGACTCTTTCTTAATATTTGTAGATCCACATGCTAATTTATTTCTGATTCTTCTTCTCGTGTCTATAATCACTTATGTGGTTGCTCTTCAACTTTCCCATGGCTTTCCATTTTTCATTTAACTTTAATACATGCAAAAACTTTTATATTTTGGCTATTTCATATTTTATATATGTTAGTTTTCTCTGTAGATCATTATTCCACATGAATGAAAACTTAACCTAAATACCTCAAAGTAATCTTCTTTTAGTCAAATTTCATAGTGGTTATTGCACTAGTCTGCAAAAACTTCAGAAAGATCACTTTCCAGGATTCTGTAGTCAAAGGAAAAAAATTACATTTTCTTCATAAATTGGAAGAATATTACTATATGTATCTTATGTAGCTGTAATGATTGGGTTTATTCTATTGTACCATTTATTTCTAATTATGTAATAAAACATTTGGCAATTAATGTGATCTACTATGGTTTACTACTGGTCAAAACATTAGTTCAGAATTCAACATCATTCTGGGATTTTCCTTTTTCACTTGGAATGAATACTTTGCTATACACCTTCAAAGATAATCTTCTGATCTAGTCCATGATCACATACAATGTTTATAGAAAAATTAGCTGACATTTTAATCTTTTTTTCTAGGAGAACTAAGAATTAAACACTAACCTCCAAGAAATTTTTTGTTCTTTAGCCTCCTTATTCCCATACTTGTCCAGTCATTGACCTATTTCCCAAATCCTGACCTCAATAGTTAGTCCTCCAACCCCCGCCCCTCAAAAAAAACAAACAAACAAACACACACACAAATCTTTAGTATTATCTATTTCCCTGTAATGAACTACCAATTTTTATTTTCTAGTCAATAGGACAAAATTATAATGGGGAGTTTCCATAACATGTAATTGAAAAGTGATAATGATCATAAATATTTGTATTATTTTTGTTTAAAAATGTCAAAAGATTATGCACTCTATATTTTCATAAGAATGTATGGTTTTATATGAGTCTAGTTCAAGTTCTCTTTTTTATATCTTCTTTTCTTTATTTTTCTGCTTCACATTTTTCTTTCTTTCTCCATCTCTTTCTTTTGCCCTTTCTCTCTTGAGTGTGTGGGTATGTGCATGTGCATTTTGATCAAGGCAACACAAGCACAAAACCTCTAAATTAAAATAAATTTAAGCATAAAGTAATGAATTGATGCCCAGTCTTCTGACCCTTTTATTAAAGCATATTATACACATTGTATAATTTTTAATGTTTCCATTTGTATTATTACTGAGTTTCTTGAATTCAATAAACTGATCCTTCATGCTACTTTTGTAATAGAGTAGATGGCAATGTACTATAGTGAGATTGAAATCTATCTCATGTAATAAAGAGATAATATGCAAGTTGACTATCATGCCCTCACACAATATGGCCACCCAATGTGGTCAAAGATGGGCACCCCTATGTGGTGACAAGATGGCCACCACAAGGTGGCTGGCAGGGGAGGGTAGTTGTGGGCAATCAGGCCAGCAGGGAGGGGCAGTTAGGAGTGACCAGGCCAGCAAGGGAGGACAGCTGGGGGTGTTCAGGCCAGCAGGGGAGGGCAGTTGGGGGCAATCGGGCTGGCAGGGGAGCAGTTAGGTGTTGATCAAGCTAGCAGGGGAGTGGTTAGGGGATGATCAGGCTGGCAGGAAGAAGTGGTTAGGGGCAATCAGGCAGACAGGCAAGTGAATGGTTGGGAGCCAGCAGTCCTGGATTGTGAGAGGGATGTCCAACTGTCGGTTGTGGAACATCCCCCAAGGGGTCCAAGATTGGAGAGGGTGCAGGCCGGGCTGAGGGACATCCCCCAGTGCATGAATTTCATGCATCAGGCCTCTAATATATGTAAAAGCCTAAGCGACGAAATAACCAAATGAACATTTGACCAATCCCTATGACTCACACTGACCACCAGGAGGCAGATGCTCAATGCAGGAGCTATCCCCTGGTGGTCAATATGCTCCCACAGAAGGAGTGCTGCTCAACTGACCAATTGGTGCCAGACACCTGGGTCAGCAGTGCAAGCCTCTCCCAACTCTGAAGCAGCATTACCTAGCAACAGTGGTTATGCACAGCATGGCCGGGATGAGTGAGAGTGGCGCAGCGCTCAGCCTGGGCTTAGGCTCCTCCCCAGCCACCTGCCACTTCATGCACTACTACATCCCTTGGAGGATGTCAGACTGGCAGATTTTTCCTGATCCCCTCAGGCCGCTGGGATCTGGCCGAAACCAACAGTCTGACATCCCGTGAGGGGTCCCAGATTGTGAGAGGGCACAGGCGAGGCTGAGGGATCCCACCAGTGCAGGAATCTGTGCATTGGGCCTCTAGTATATTATATGTAAAGAGATTAAACAGTGTTCAAAGATCCAAAAACGCATATAATTTCTCTGGAACTGTAGTTAGAAATTTAATTTTTTTTTCCAAATTAAGTCTCATTTTAAAAACCATTCAAGGAAATTCCAAAGTACCCACTCATTCTTTGGTTTTTCTGGAAGAGGATTAAGAGTCTGAAAGAAGTAAATGAAATTTAGTCAGCTCCATGAAAAAAACATAGCTTGGATTTTATTCTCACACCACAACACAAAAACAAGGATAATTAATTATTTGCTCTCACAAACTTTCTTTCAGAGAGCATCCTAAAAACATCAGATTTTCACAAAACCTTCATAAAAGGTGTTTCAACATGCAGGCCCTCCTCACTTCTGTTCCACATCACCTAGAGCTGGACATTGTCTGGGTCTTAATATAGCAAAGCCAGACACATTTTATTTCATTTCCTGAAAACTCAGACTTCACTGAGGTTTGGCTTTTGTCCCTTCCAACCTGGTGAAGCTCCAGAACTTTCAGGTTTACATCTCTCATTAAAGACAAAGTAGCAGCATCTCAGCTTTTTTTGTTTGTTTGTTTGTTTTCTCTCTAGAGAAGAACAATTTATAATTAGGAGACTTGCAACTACAAACCAATAGGAAAAATATTTAGGCCAACTCCCACCTTTGGCATGTTTCCACCAGCTGAGATCAGGCTTCCTCACTAGGTGAGTAAACACAATCTCTGCTCGTGAGTGAAGGCTCCTATCCAAGCCCTGGGACTTCCCGCCCCCGTCACTCTAAGATGTGACCCCAGTCCCACTCTTTCCAATAATGCTTCGCTCTCTTGATCACATTCTATCATATGTGTCAGGAGAGTCAACAGGGATGTATATCTTGATCTTGCCTCTTCATACTTATCTCTCTTATCTAGTAATGTGGGTAAAACTAGTTCATCCTCATCTGTGGTTTAATATCTGCCTTGAAAAAGCCAATGGGTTTTATAGATTTAGAAAAGGTTGTATAAGTGTAGAGAAGAGATAATTATAGTAATAGGTGACATTTATTGTTCACTTGCCTGTGCCTGCTACTAGCGTAAGTGGGCTATAGCAATCTATCTTTAATTTGAATCCATTTGTCCCAAATTTCTAGGGACATATCACAGGTGATTGCACTCTTTCACTTAAGGTATATTACCAGTTCTGAACGAGTGACAGTACTTATAATAATTCTTACTGAGCACAGGTCATTACTATTCTTAGCCCAGCCTCAAAGTAAATAACATAGACAGACAAACAGTTAGTTTCAAGCGAATCACACACGGTTTATTTACCAAGTCCTGATGGCTTTCAGTCCCTGGGAAGTCCACCTGGAGATGCTCACTGAGACACACCACACACAAGACATTCGGAGGGTAAGCAGCCGCGGAGGTTGGCTTCCTGGAGCTCCTTGAGTTATGGAGGCAGAGCAGAGTAGGTTGGAAGTTGGAGATGAGTCTGTGGATGGCAGACAGGCGTCTAACTTCTGTGCTTAAAATCTTTCTTTTATACCCAAAGATGGGTGTGGTGGTGGTCTATCAGCGGCTCTCAGGCACAGGGTCTGGTCCTTACAGATAAAGTTAGGACAGTTCTCAGACAGATAAACAAGTTACATCTTTAGGTAAGGATCTTATCAGGCACACACAGATTCTAATATGGAGTCTAAGGATTATACACAACTCTAAATGGAGTTTTACTTAATGCTGACTTAACAATTACTATAACACCATTCAACAGCCCTATGAATGAAATGTTACCCTTCTCATTTTAGAGAGGAGAAAACTTAGAGAGTTCAGGGAAATATCCGAAGTTTCCAGGCAAGAGGAAGGTAGAATGATAATTCAAAGGCACATTGGTTTGGTGCCAGAAGTTTTGACCTTAAATATCAATCATAATTCTTTCTAAAAACTGAATTACAAATGCACTTGCCTTGCAATATCTGAGAGAATATGGATTTAACATTAAACAACATAAAAAAAGTTGAAAGAAAGAAAATAAAACACTAATTTTGAAAAATACAGTCTTCATTGACACTGAGCCTGTTTAAAGTCCAAACTAGCCGTTGAAGAAAAGTGATAACTGGACTTTAACTTGGGAATGTTTTACTGAATTCCATAGAGAATCACTGAGTGTATTCCATGTTAAAAATACCTAACACTTTAACTTTATATAGGATAATATCATTGAACAAAATATCTCAAATTACTTTAAAAATGAAGGGTCAACGGGGAAAAGAAGTTGACATCTTTCATACTTTCAACAATAAAGATAAAAATAAAAAAAAACCCACAAATACCTAAGGATTATGATCATCACGTTGTTTTCTGCCAGATCCCTGGTAAAACATATAGTGGGGAATTACCTCCTCCTCTATGTGAATGTATTTTAAAAGTTTCAAAATAGTGAGACATAGAATCTGTGTGTGTGTGTGTTTTAAGTAATCTACAAAAGAAACACTTCTATGCACTTTGCCTAGAAGCTTAAAAGGTAAAAACAAAAATAGTTTCTGAAATGCAGTTTTCCTGGGGGATAAGGGGTTCCCACATTGCTCTCTGAAATAGAACAGAATTCAAGAAATGGCAAAATGTTCTCAGTCTCTTTTCACAATTCTCATCTTAGCTTTGAACTTTTCCATTATTTTCTATGGGAATTAAGATCCATTAGAAAGCATCTTATATTACAAGCACTTAACAGCTATAAAGAATGAAATTATCTCCATCCATCAACTCAATACCCAAAACAATAGCACCCATTAGAAGATAGTGCAAAAGTAGCAGTAAAAAGGCTAATCCACTTCAGAGAAGGAATCAAGGTCACAAGCAGAATTTCTTTCTTATATACACCAAAGGTAAACTGATCAGCCTAACTTCACTCTCAACTCCCTGTGAAGGCCACCTGCATAACCTATTGATCAAGCAGGTTTGAATCAAGCTGAATTGAATTTATTACTAATGGGAACCAAAGAACCATCTTGATTGAGCAATTAGCATCTCAGAAGGGAGGCAATGAGGAGCAGATCTTTCTAGGCTTTTAAGGCCTGTGTTCCAGTGGTTGAAGGCAGGTTTTCCAATATAGATCTATGATAGTAATTGGACAATGTTCTTGATATAAGAGTTTAGAACTGGTGAACTTGTGAGAGGTAATGTGTCCAAAGTCACCAGCTAGAAAGCTCTAGGAGCAAAATTATATCTAAGGTTCCTGGCTCCAGACCACAGGCCTACCCACACATTAACAACAACACCAAACCCAAATATAATTTTGAAAAAAAGAGTATTTAAGGTTCATTGTACTCATATATTAGCAAGGGATACATTTAAATTACCTTATTTATATAAGCCCTAGTGTGAGTCTTCTAATGTCAATATTCCTTTGCCTATAGGTTTCAAATTGTAGCTAATAGTAACTCTTAAAATTTACACATCAAAAACAATAGATGGATTGATAATTGCATTAAAATGCATAATAAATTAAGGCATTAACTTATTAAGCAAACTTAAAATCAATTTTCACTTCTCTGGCAATATGCCTGTCAACCTTTTTTGCCTTACAGGTACTTGGTTTTAATGAAAGATCCAGGTCTACCCATCTCATGTGTTCTGAATGCTCCTGTGGTAATGATGAAGGTGGGAGAGAGCAGGTGTGTGTGCTAGTCATAACTTCTTACAAGGCATACTTTATAAAAATAAAGTGAATATGAGTAATTGACCATCAGAACCTATCCAAAACAATACAAATTATTTATTGATACCAAAGGGTCCTTCACAAAAAGTGTGAGGATTTGAACTATCTGTATATAAATAACCATTTTTAGGTAGCTAAATTACATAAATGAACAGTATAATAGAGATTTCATTACACTTGGGTAGCTTACAAGTTTTAATTCCATAATTGAGAAAACTGTTACACCCAGATGTCGTGAT
>PVJC01038576.1:0-16698 GCA_004026665.1 Murina feae | reverse complement strand
AAATTAAATGGCAGAAGTCGTTCTCTGCCCAGCTGGTATGGCTCGGTGGTTGAGTGTTGACCTATGACCCAGGTGGTCATGGTTTGATTCCTGGTCAGGGCACATGCCCTGTGTGTGGAGGCAGCAGGTTTGTGCAGGAGGTAGCCGATTCTCTCTCCCTCTCCATTCTTCTCTGAAATCAATTAAAAAAATTTTTTTAAGGAAGTTCTCTGTTATTGAACTCAGTATAAGAAGAAGCTTTCTGGAGCTGGTTCCATATGCAGGCTATGCTATTAAAGCAACTATAAAGTGGCTACAATCTTGCAACTAACCAAGAAATATTTAAGTAAATGTCCTAGGATAATCTGAAAACTGTTGCTGGATTTACATGATTCAACTATACAACTTACATATACTAGTACAACCAAGTGTCATCAAGCAAAATTAATGACAGAATGTTCTTATGATCTCACCTAAAATAGCTATCTGATAGCAAGCTACTCCAACTTCTTAATGTGGTGGTAGCAGGAATTGTTCAGGTGTAGGTTTAAAGTCCAAGTGAAAATATATTTACTTATCTTGGGGGAAGTGTCTCTTAAAAATTCAAACCAGCCCTGGCTGGTGTTGCTCAGTGGTTGGAGTGTCAACCCTGGCACTGAAGGGTCACAGGTTTGATTCCTGGTCAAAGGCCTGTACCTGGGTTGCAGTTTTATCCCCAACCAGTTGGGGCATGTGTAGGAGATAACCAATCGATGTGTCTGTCTATCTGTTTGTCCCTCTGTTTTCCTCTCCTTTTCTACCTCCCTTCCATATCTCTAAAAATCAATGGAAAAATATACTGAGATGGATTAACAACAAAAGCAAACCAATATCTCTATATAAAAGCCTACGAGACAGTAGGACCATTCGACCAGTAGCTATGATGCGCACTCACCACCAGGGGGGAGGTGCTCTGACTGGTAGATTAGCTTGCTGCTGGGGTCCAGCCAATCGGGACTGAGTGACATGGGCCAGACACGTTCTGGAGCCCTCCCACAGTCCTTCCCCAGTCCTGATTGTGAACCGGTGGGGTCCCTCAGCCTGGCCTACAACCTCTTGCAATCCCAGACCCCTCAGGAGATGTATGCAGGCCAGGCCGAGGGACCCCACCGGTGCACGGATTCATACACTGAGCCTCTAGTTTAACATAAAAGAATGCTGCAACTGTTCAACAGAAGTAAAAATTGAAGTGGATTTTGGACCCCAAAATGATGCCAAATTAGCTAAAAAAAAAAGCTGTGATTACAACTTTCAAGAACTTTTCCCTAAAAACCAATTCATATGTATAAACCTAATAATATCCTCATTTGAGTCAGATAAGTATAAAATAACTATAATATTAAAATGCAAATATGGTAAATGTAAAGGTCAACTTGCCCCAGCTCTTTTGCAGCTCAGTAGGACTTACTGCTACTGCTGGAGATAAGGGAATAGTCATGCTCTAGGCAAAACTTATGAATCTGTATCTTGTGTTGAGAAATAGAGCAAGGAACTTTGTGCCTCACCTTTTTGTGGTTTTTGTGAATAAAAGCTTGCTTCTGCCTCTGGTCACTGCTGTAGTGTCAGTCCTCACTTTGGTGGGGGCTGGCACTGAAGCCAGCTGGCCACCTCAATAAATACTGGCTTGCTGCTTAAGACCTAATTGAAGTTGGTGGTCTTATTCTCACGGATGTTGCCTCCACATTTGTAGGCACCAGCGAGATACCTGGCAGGGGTGAGAGGGACCCCCTGTCTAGGACAGGAGGCTCTCCCCCATCCACCGCTGGGCAAGCAGTGAAGACTTATTGAAAAATCCTGCAGGAGGTAAGGACTGGAGGCGCCTGAGGTGAGATCTCACAGTAGTGAGTCAAGTGGAGGGCTGGACGCAGCACTACCTCCCGACTCCAGCCGATGACCATGACGGTGGTCATGGCATCTGGCAAGTGTGACTTTTGGTTGCACAGGACTTGTCTGTCTGGTCTTTATTGTCTCCATCTTTGTTGTTTTGGTGTCTGTTGTCAAAATAGGACAGGGGTCGTCTGCTTCTATGTGCTCCCGCTGCAATGTTTTTTTTTAAGAATTTTCAGGACTTCAAGAAGAGAGCTGGATATTACAGATATGATGTTAATGCTTTTGATTTATAGTAGGTCTCTGTGGAGATAGCATCTGCTCTGACTGGGGGAGGAAGAGAGCCAAAAACTGCTCCGGAGCGGGTGTAAGATGGGATAGTGGTGGTAAGATTCCCTAGATAGTGGTAGTAGACTCTCAGTCTGCTGAGATGGAGGAGCCCTAGGCTGGGTCTCCTCTCTGATGATCAGAGAGATCAGGAATAATAAGGAGAAGGATTTGAGCCTCTGGGGCTTAGAGTAAAGAAGGAAAAATCTAGGAGGGAAAGCAGCTAAGGACAAAGTAAATGGTTAATGCAGAAACGGGGGTGGGGGGGGGCAGCATTGGCAGGGAAAGAAGGGAGAGATAGGTTTTTGTTGATTTTTACTTATCTGACCCTCCTCAGAGTCAAGGCCACAAGCTGCTACTAAGCACAGTAAGTTCTCTCTGCTCTGTTTTGTTTTCATTAACCCCTCCAATATCACAGAAGGTCTAGTTATGTTTTCTTTAAAAAGTACATTTAAAGTGTGTTCATAAAGGTTAATCTAAGAAATGCTGGCTGTTTATAGTAATCATTAAAGGATTGAGGTTTCTAAGAATAAGGAATTACTGAGTAGAAGGTCTGAGGCATGGTTATGCATTTTTAAAGGACATAGAAAGAAGGTTTAAAGACTAATTTGAAACTTTGAAATTTATAAAGGTTGTGTATGTGATAAAAAGGAGAAGAGAATGTTGCAAGGAAATTAATTAAAAGGATACAGGCCAGTAAGCCAGAAAGAGTAAATAATTTACATTCTGCCTCCCTAAACAGAGAGTAAACAGTTATGCCAAAGTACTTAAGGGGACTGATAAAAGAAATCCAACAGTTACTGTTTTGTTATAACTCTGGAGAGTCCAAAAAAAACTGGCAAGGAAAATCAGAAGATCTTAAAGCAGGTCAGTATATTTTTCTCCTTATACAATTCCTCCAAAATTTGGCAATACTTAATAAGTAAATCATGGCAATACATTTCTTTGCATAAATTCAGTAAGACTGGTTTCCAATAGTGGTTTTATTGACTGAAAAAGTTTGACTGGAGTATCATGTTTTAAAGATCCCTGTCTAAGCTATGAAGACTTAAAGCTAATAAGAGTGCCATGGAGAAAACCTGGTATCTTGCTTGGTAGCCCGATAGCTGGCTCTGGAGCATCAGGACCATACCCTACCATCACTGGTGGTTGGTCAGAGTAGAAGGGAAGCAATAAGGGCGCCTCTGTGTCTCAGTGAGACCCCCACACACTCTGGGCTGCGACGAGTAGGAGGGCTGCTGAGAAGGGCCTTAAAGCAAGAATAATGGGCCTGAATAGAGCCACTGCAGGTGAGGAATTTACCTAATAGAGCAGATACTGCAGGCAGGCCTGATGGCAGCTGAATGGCTTGGCTTCCTGGCCCTATGGAGCACATTAAGATTCAATCATGAGATTCCAGCAAAGGTAGTCAGTTACTATTCTTGCTGTGTTTATGCAAACAATCAGGCCAAATTAAATGCAATAGATAAATTGATCTTGATTAGGCTCTCAAAGGGGATAATTTTAAGGAGAAAAACTCTATTTCAATAGAGGTTATTAAACTAAAATGTTTTATTTCCCTTCCCCCAGATAATTCGTTACAGTTTGTCTTCTCCAGGTTACAAGCCCACCTTCTGTGTCCAGGCCTCATAGTCCCTCTGACAGACAGAAGGATCTCTTGGCTCTGAAACTTCTGACCCACCTCAGCACGAAGCAGCTACAGAAGAGAAATTCAACAGCCATTTTCCCTGAAAGAATTTAGAGCCAGGATCTACTCTAAAGAGGTACTATAGTAGGTAGTTAGACAGACATGAGCAGAGCAAGGACGATGGGCCAACTGGCACTACCAGATGTTACTAAGTCCACCTCTATATATGTAAGACAAAGGGACTCCTCAGAAGCAAGAGGGAACTAGGCTGCAAACAAAGTAGCCCGCAAGGCTGCCCAAAGGCCAGTAGGGTCCCTTGAGGTACTACTGGCTATACCCCCCAGAGAACTAAACCATGTTTGGCAGACCACCACCCCTATTTCCCTGTTTACAGGAAGAGGAGCTTGCCCAGTTGTCTACCTATAATTTGCTTAAGTCATTATAGGCACTCCAGGACTGTTCCATGTCACTCCGCTGGCTGGTGCAGGCAGCACATAGAGAGGACCAGAAGCAGTCACCTGTGGCTCATCCCACCTACGTTCCAGGGGACCTGGTCTGAGTGAAGCACCACAACCCCAGTAGCCTCAAGCCCCGCTGGGATGGCCCGTTCCAGGTGATCCTGAGCACCCCACCACAGTCAAGGATGCCAGGAAGAGGCATTGGATACATCACCATCCTGCTACCTAGAAACTATTCAGAACAAATACCTCCTTGATTTCATATCTTAGAGGAGTATGCTGAATCAAGGATTTGATTCCAGTAAAGATCAGTAGGGAATGTAAAGGTCAACTTGCCCCAGCTCTTTTGCAGCTCAGTAGGACTTACTGCTACTGCTGGAGATAAGGGAATAGTCATGCTCTAGGCAAAACTTATGAATCTGTATCTTGTGTTGAGAAATAGAGCAAGGAACTTTGTGCCTCACCTTTTTGTGGTTTTTGTGAATAAAAGCTTGCTTCTGCCTCTGGTTACTGCTGTAGTGTCAGTCCTCACTTCGGTGGGGGCTGGCACTGAAGCCAGCTGGCCACCTCAATAAATACTGGCTTGCTGCTTAAGACCTAATTGAAGTCGGTGGTCTTATTCTCACGGATGTTGGTCCAGAACAGTAAATGCATTTATAAACTTCATATAACATCCTTTATAACAGAATTATGATGACACAACACTGTGGTGACAAGAGTACACAAGTATTGTATGGAGATTGCTATAAGAAAACATTGTAGATCCTTTGCCCATTTTTTGATTGGGTTGTTTATCTTCCTTTTGTTAAGTTGTATGAATTCCCTGTAAACGTTAGAGATTAAACCATTATCAAAAATATCATTGGCAAATAGCAAATATGTTCTCCCATGCAGTGGGCTTTCTTGTTTTGTTGATGGTTTCTTTGGCTGTGCAGAAGCTTTTTATTTTTATGTAGTCCCATTTGTTTATTTTCTCCTTAGTCTCCTTGCCCTAGGAACTGTGTCTGTAAAGATAGTGCTACGACATATGTCTGCTATTTTGCTGCCTATGGAGTCTTGTAACATGAAAAACCATAACAATTCTACATTTAAGTCCTTTAGCCATTTTGAGTTTGTTTTTGTGTATAGTGTAAGTTGGTGGTGAGTTTGATTTTTTTGCAAGTATCTGACCAAATTTCCCAGCACCATTTACTGAAGAGACTGTCTTGACTCCATTGTATGCTCTTGCCTCCTTTGTCAAATATTAATTGACCATAATGGTTTGGGTCGATTTCTGGGGTCTCTGGTCTGTTCCATTGATCTATATGTGTTCTTGTGCCAGTATCATGCACTTTTGAGAACTGTGGCTTGGTAATATAAAAACTTTTCAAAAGAGGGCATACAGAAGGCCCACAGACATATGAAAACATACTCAAAGTCACTAATCATCCGAGAGATGCAAATCAAAACAACGAGATACCATCTCACACTTGTCAGAATGGCTATCATCAACAAACCAACAAACAAGTGCTAGCAAGGATGTGGAAAAAAGGAACCCTCCTGCAGTGCTGGTAGGAATGCAGATTGGTGCATTCCACTATTGTGGAAGATAGTATGGCATTTCCTCAACAAGTTAAAAATGGACCTCCCATTTGATCCAGTAATCCCACTTCTAGGACTATATCCCAAGAAACCAGAAACAGAAAGGATATATGCACCCTTATGTTCATAGCAGCACAATTTATAATAGCTAAGATTTGCAAACAGCCTAAGTACCTATCAGCAGATGAGGGATTAAAAACTGTGGTACATCTACACAATGGAATAAAAAGAAGGAACTTTTACCATTTACAACAGCATGGATGGAACTGGAGAGCATTATGCTAAGCGAAATAAGCCAGTTGGAGAAAGATAAATGTCACATGATCTCACTCATATCCTAACTAATAAAAGTGTAATATTAAAATTGACCGTTTCTTCGGGACGCCCAACAGCCAATCAGAACAATGGTATGCAAATTAGCCCAGCCAAGATGGCGGAGGCCCGGGCTGGCAATGGAGCGATCGCGTGGGAGCACACAAGGGCAGAGGCCTGGCCTCCGCCCTTGCGTGCTCCGGCGGTCGGTTCCGGGCAGTGGCGGGGCTGGCAATAGAGAGATGGGGCTGGGAATAGAGAGATCACACCAGTGGTTGGTTCTGGGCGGCCTCGGGTGGGAGCTTGCCTGGCCCTGAGGCTGGGGCTGGCAATAGAGCAATCGTGCCTGCGGTGGTTCCAGAGGGTGGTGAGCAGCTGCAAGGCCGGGAGCCGGCAGCCCGGCACGGCCCTGTGAGGCCTGGGGATAGAGCAATTGGGCCCACACGACCTCAGAGGCTCAGTGGTGGGGGCTTGAGGGGGGTACCCTCTCTGGGTCATGCCCGAGCATCCTCCGCCCCTGCGCAGAGTGTCTGCCACAGGTCATGCCACCTGGCTCCACCCTGGAGGCCTCCGTGGGGCGTGTGCGAGTGTGTGCCTGGCTCCACCCCTGGTGTGTCCGCTCAGCAGCAAGGCCCCCCCAAGGGACCATGCACCAGCGTCCACCCCCTGGCCTGCCACCCAGCTCTGCACCAGGTGTGTCCCCTCAGCGGTGGAGGCCCACCAGGTATGTGCGATGGTAGGCCTCCCAGCTGGAACTGTCCACGCCTGCACTCACCAGCCATCCCACCCCCCAGTGCACGAACCCTAAGGGGCCTGTGGCCAGCCTGAAAACAGCCCTCAGCCCCTCACCCAGGCTGGCCATGCATGCCAGCAGGTGGACATCCCCCCCCCAAGGGGTCCCAGACTGTGAGAGGGCACAGGCCAGGATGAGGGACCCCTTCCTCCCCTCACCAAGTGCACAAATTTTTGTGCACCGGGCCCCTAGTGTGGGATATAATGATCAATATAATTTGATGAATAGATCCAGAGATAAACAGTGGGAGGAGGGGGTAGAGAGCAACTAAAGGACTTGTATGCATGCATATTAACATAATCACTGGGGCAGTGGGGGCTTGCCCAGGGTGGGAATGCCTGGGGTCAATTGGGGAAAAAGAAGACATATGTAAAAATTTAGACAATAATAAAACACACCACACACACACACACACACACACACACACACACAAGAAAACATTGTAAAAGGCTTCTGTTCCGTTGCTGGTGTAAAATTGTCACAAAGGCACAAAGACCACTTAGGAGAATTTGGAAGAATACTGGAACTGTGAAGTTAATGAGTAATAGTAAGTACATCTATAAAATTAACACACACACCTTACCACGCTTTTAAGATCTATTGCAGTGGTTCTCAACCTTCTGGCCCTTTAAATACAGTTCCTCATGCTGTGACCCAACCATAAAATTATTTTCGTTGCTACTTCATAACTGTAATGTTGCTACCGTTATGAACTGTAATATAAATATCTGATATGCAGGATGGTCTTAGGCGACCCCTGTGAAAAGGTCGTTCGATTGCCAAAGGGATCGTGACCCACAGCACAGATTCTATTGGAAGATGCTAGTTAAATCGTTACCAAGAGAACTTGGTGGAGGAAAAATCCTAGTGTGTTTCCAGATTTCCTTACTAGTATATCAATAAATATGCATCTTTAATAGTTTTTTATCGAGGTCTAAAGAGCAAAATTACATGGCTTTTATTTGAATAAAGAAACCTTCAGCCCTGGTGAGGTGGCTCAGTTGGTTGGTGTGTCATCCCACACACCAAAAGGTTGTATTTCTATTCCTGGTTAGGGTACACAACCAGGTTCGATCCTCATTCAAGGTGTGTAAGGGAGGCAGCCAATTAATGTTTCTCTCACATCAGAGTTTATGTTTCTTGCCCTCCCTCCTCCTCTCTCTAAAAAATATATCCTCGGATGAGGATTTAAAAAAAGAAAAGAAACCTTCAGATCAAGTGCGACTTAAATAAAAGGCTGATTCAAGATTTAAAGATCAATTAACGTAATCCATCACATCAACGGACTAAAAAAAATCACATGATCATATCAATAGATGCAAAAAAGGGAAAGTATTTGACAAAACCCACCATCTATTTAGGATAAAAGCTCTCATTAACTAGGAATAAAGAGGAACCTCAACTTGATAAAGACTATTCACACACAAAAAAAACAACAACCTACAGCTAACATTATACAAAGCTTTGCCACTAAGCTCAGAAAAAAGAAATTAATTAGATATTTTTGTTTTGCTTTTTAGCAAGTCATTTCTCTCTCTAGGAAGAGACCAGATAAAAAGTGCAAAGCGGGAGCTGGTAGTGAGGAAGCTGACTAATGACTTTTAGAATTAATGGAAGGGGCAAGCAGTGGCTTGTAGGAAGCTGTGAATGGCTCAAGTGTGTGAGGCTCTTGGCACTTGAAATTTTATGAAAGAAGATAAAGGTCCTTGGAGCAGCTGAAGTTTAGTCAATATGATTAAATCATACATATGTGCTTATCTTTACAAAGAGAGATATTTAACAAGCTACAGTGAACCTATTATTAACATCTTATTTTTTGTTTCAGAAGCTTTAGTATCTGAGGGCCCTTTAGGGTCTTCAATATGATGCCCAGGATGACTACAGGGAGTGTGTACAGCACGCATGTCAAACTCAAAGGCTAACATGGGCCAAATAAACAAGGCTTAAGTTTCTGAGAGCCACAAAGAAACAGAAGCTTCAATTTTCAGAGAAACAGGTTTATTTTGATAGAGACATGCTGAATACAAAGAGCTGAAATAAATGAATAATCATTAACATAAAGTAATAGACCATTTCAATAAAAATTAATATTTTTTTCTTGAAATTTAACTCACCAGACACTAAATAACTGAGATAAACCTATCTTTCTTGTTCTCTGAAGTGAAATACTTCCTGTTGTGCACACCAAACAAGTCAGTCCAAGACTAATGACATGGCAATTGGCTGCTAAAATATTTGCTGCTAGTGTTAGTATAGAGAAATGGTGCGCCTGCATGTAAGGCGAAATGAATGCAACATGATTATAGTAATCAGTCATTAGCGAACGTTGTAATTCGTTATTAATAATCCTATACAATAAAAGTGTAGTATGCAAATTGTCCCCTTGACCAGGAGTTGTCTGGGAGTTTGGCCAGGGGGTGGGGCTGGCTGGGGGAAGGGAGGGGGTACCAGACAGCAGCCAGCAACCGCTAGGGATCCTAGTTATGTAAAATAGGATATTGTAAAAATTAAGTTACATAATTTTTATTACAACGTTTCTTACATGCTATTATATTGGCTGGGCTACAAAAATGTTCCTTGTGGGCCGCGGGCCATGAGTTTGACATGCTTGGTGTACAGAATGCTTCATGGACAAATGGGGTTGGCTCCCAGGCTCCTCATGTTTCGTTGTGTGGTTTCAGTCAAGTCCATCACTCTCCTTACGCCTCCTTTTTTTTTTTTTTTTTGTCCATAAAATAGGGATTTCAACTGCTTTGAAAGCACTGTAGCATTTGTTGCTAGTGGCAATGATGTTTGTAAGGGGTCTGCTAGCCAAAGGTCCTTCCTGGTCTTGCCTCCTGGCTCTCATGCCTCTATATTTCTCCATGAAACAAAATCTCAAGACCACCAGCACCTCTCAATTGGCAAGTTTTTCAATGAAAGAGAACTAAAAATGGAAAGATAGTATGTTTGGAGCACAGGGCTCTGGCAACGTGTATTTGAATTTCATCTCTCCCCTTCCTGCTCAATGCTCTTAATTAGAGCTTCTCATCCATAAAAATGGGGGTGATGCCCCCCAAACATCTCAGAGAGCTATAATGGGGTAATAAGTGTAAGGTGCCCAGCATATAGCACAACACACAGTGAGGGCTTAATAATTGTTAGCCATTTTATAATTAGCTTATTGTTTCCCCACATTTGACTCAAATGAGGATCACAGGGTCTTTGAAAGTTCACAAAAGACCTCCTGAAAAGGCTCCTGGGAAGAGTGGACCACACCTGGATACAGTTCAGCGAAGATTCTTCTTTCACTCACTCCACCGCTGACAATTCCCGAGAGCACAGGGAGCTGGAGGAACAGTAGAAGCCATTGCTGGGAGAGGTTTTTCCACACGTCTCTGGTATTTCTGCATTGATTACTTTGGTGTGGACTCTCTTCAAGGATGTTTGTTTAATGAACATCATCCATGTACTAGTATGACAGATAGTGCCTCCCTCTGAAGCAAAAGAAAGCCTGATCACAATTCCCGTATGTGTGTGTGTGTGTGTGTGTGTGCGTGTATGCGTGTGTAGGGGGGATTCTAACACCATCAAGAAACTGTTCGACACCAGCTGGGTGTCCTAAAATTCAACTCAATTCTGACACTATTGACCTGGAGATAGTACCAGATCCCAGAGAGTAAAGGCTCAGTCCTACGAGACTGCCCCCCACTTCATATGCCAATCTCAAAGCCAGGCTGTCACCCGTGCTTCCACCAAGCGGCTATAGATCAGAGGTTCCCATAATCCCCTCCTGGGGTTTGATTACTTTGCTAAAGCAGCCTACAGAACTCAGGAAACATTTCACCTACAGATCATCTTATCTAATAAAGCTGGAATATGCAAATTGACTGTCACTTCATGACAAAGATGTGGCACCCACAGCCAATAAGGAGGGAATATGCAAATTAATGTGACAAAGATGGTTGTGGCCAGCCCAGAGCAAAGGCAGCACCTGGCCCCAGAGTGAAGATGGAAGGCGGTGCCCTGCCCTGGAGTGAAAGCAGCAGGAGGCAGCCAGAGCGAAGGCCCGGGTCCTGGGTGTCAGAGGGAAACTGCTGCCGGCAGCCAGGGGAAGGAAGGCCTGTTCTTGCATGAATCTTCATGCATTGGGCCCCTAGTGGTTTATTATAAAAAGATATAACTCAGAACATCCAGATGGAAGAGATGCATAAGGCCAGGCATGGAGAAGGGGTAAGGAGCTTCCACACTTTCTCCAGGCATGCCATTCTCCCCAAATCTTCATGTGTTTAATCAACCTGGAAGCTCCCCAAACCCCCTTCTTTTGGGGTTTTATGGAGGCTTCATCACATAGGCACAATTGATAAATCATTAACCATTGTGGACTGATTCAACCTCCAGCCTCCCTTCCTTCCTGGAGAATTCCAACCTTCTGATTAAGTGGTGATTTCTTTGCTGACTGGCCCCGTACTGAGGTTATTTCATTAACATAACAAAAACCACCTTTATCACTCTCAGCACTCTGAAATTCAAAGGGTTTTAGAAGACGAAGACCAAATACATATTTCTTCTTATAAATCACAATATCATAGGGAGGCTTGCCTACTGCCTATTATAAAAGACTTGGGTTCCCAAAGCTTAAGGTTTCTCTTCTGTTACATAACCCACTGCAAGTGCAGGTTTCATCTGGTCCTTTTTAAAAAATATATTTTTATTAAATTCAGAGAGGAAGGGAGAGGGAGAGAGAGATGGAAACATCAATAATGAGAGAAAATCACTGACTGGCTGCCTCCTGCATGGCCTCCACTGGAGATGGAGCCCACAACCCGGGCATACTATGCCCTTGACTAGAATCGAACCCAGGACCCTTCGGTTCACAGGACAACACTCTATCCACTGAGCCAAACCGGCTAGGGCCATCTGGTCCTCTTTCAGTTGCCCTTTAGGAAATGGGGCTCAGGGAAGGTAAGAATGCTGATGCTCTGGCTACAGCTACTGCAGCAACAAGCAGTCCTTTAATCTCTGACCTGCAAGTATTGTGTCTTCTACCAGTAACTATACAACTGTGGCAGGCTGACTTATTAACTTACAAGTAGGGCAGAATCTCAAGCCCTTCACTGTGCCTGACAGCCTCTAAAGGCCCAAGGAAATGTAGGCACCGAGGCAGGAAAAAAGTGGGCGAGGATCCTTGGAGAAGGGCCAGGAGAATCAGAGAATTAAAAACTAAAGACAAGACAGTCCCAAGTTTTGGGCAATGTCTTTCAGTTTATGAACAATATTTTTTTAAATCAGATTTCGGATTTTCAAATTCTTAAATAACCCTCTATCAGGCATGACCAAGGTTTTTGTTGTTGTTTTAATAAGAGAAGGCTTATTTAGGAAGCTAAAAAGGTAGTAGAAGTGAGCCAGCTGGGCTGCGTAGGCTCAGAAAACAAGTTACAGAAGCAAAAGAAGGGCCCTTAAAGCTTAGGAGAGGGAACCACAAAGGTAATGAGCCTGAGGGAAGAAGGGGCAAGAAAGGCCTGGCATGCTCCAGATAGGGAGGGCTTACCCTGGCCAATTTTAACCACTTCTACCCTTTCTATCACATCTACTCCCACCTGTGAGCCACTGTGCTCCATTAACATATTCCGGTAGGTTCCACATGTCTAGCCTTCCCCATAGGACAACAGGGGCAAAAAGCAGAACTGAGGATTTTCCATTCCAAGCATTAGTGGGCATTTTGCTTGTTTTTAAAGCACTGATCACTTTAGTTTTCTTTTAAATCTTAAGAGTTGTAAAACCACATTTAGGTCTCATAAGCAACACCTGATGAATAGAATTAAAAGTATATGCTAATTGGGTTATTAGTGCTATTGATTTAACAACTGAAAATATACATTAGTTTAGTGAAATGCCATTTCTTCTTTTTAAATCTGTTTGAATAAATTCTGTATTAAGTAGACTGTAAACTATGCTCACTCCTACATGTTACCAAATCTTACAATGTTCTGATTAACACCAATATTTATGTATCTAATTAATAGGGAGGGGTTTTCTAAGAAAATTAAAACTTTTCAAAACACAATTTCAGCTTCCTGCTTCATCTAAATCTCACTACTCTAAACGACAAAGTACTGCTCCTTGGGATTTTTTTTTCCAATAGTGAACATCAACATACAATATTTTCCACACTGTTGCAATTTATTGAATAATTCTTAATTTGTGCCAAATGGATTAACATTTTGCCTTCCAATCTGTTTAGATCATATACTTGCATCAATGTCAATTAAGGGATTTTATTTTCTGCTTTTGCTTTGAAAAGTGAGTTCCACATTCCTCTTTACTGCCAACTCAACAAATAATTCTACAACATAGAGATTTTTTTTTCTAATTTGCAGTATAGAAGGTCTGTCATGTTTTATCTTATCCTTGAAAGTCAATGCTACTTTTAGCTCTCCTTCACAAGGGCATGATCACATGTCACCTGTTAATTGGGTCACAGACACTGAAAAACCATTTGGTTTGGACCAAGAACTCAAAAGCTATTAGTGTGGCAGGGCCAGTGATTACATCCCAAAGAGAGCCCACTGGCTGAAGGAGGTAGGAATACAAGTGCAGGCAGAAAAGTCCACAGATGAAGGGGATTGAAGTTCCAGGGTGGCCCGCTGCTGACTGGCCTTCCCTGCTCGTTAGCCGGGGAGAGAGCACTGGTCTCCTCACACGCACTCTCGGGTACTTCCTGGGGCTGAAAGTGCACACTCGCGCAGGGAATATGAACCTAAAGGTCCTGGGAACGGGGAGAAAGTAGTGGGAAGGGAAGTATCAGAGGCTTCATCCCCACAAAGAAGAAACGGTGGGCTCTTGGCTGTGCTATAATCTTTAATCTGTCACTTTACAGACTGAGGAACTACAGGTTCTCATTCACGCTTCCTTAGCTAACCTGTAACCAAGATGGGGCTGTAAGGGCGAGTAAGTGTATTAATGCTGTCTTTTAACTTATAATCCAATTCTTGGGGTTTTGCTAACTCTGTAGGCACTGCCCTTCCCGGGATCAGCTAATTCCTAGAGATAGTGGTCTTGGAGGGCTCACCTGTATGTCTTTACATGCAAAGTAACCCATCCAGAGCCCACATCCCAAACACCTGCTCTAAGAAGCTCAGGGCCACTATCCCGCTGCCCCAATCACCTCAGGGCCAGATATCAGACAAGTACAGATCGCCCCTATCATAGGCCCCAGAGTCCACTGAAATTATCCAGTCACCAATCCTAACCCTACCTAGTCTGCTTGCCCATTCCTTCCCAAGAAAACCACAGTGAAGGCTCTTGCCCCCATTTCCCCTCACCCCCTCTGCCTCCTGACTAATCTGGTGCTTCCCCAGGTGGGCCCCATGGCCTGTCCTCCTGGAAGCTGGGAATATAACTGTCTCCTCAATGACAGTTGTCTACTGACCTATGGGCCTCAGCACACCTGCACAATAATAAAATCTATGTTTTAAAACAGACGATTCAAGGCTTTCCTGCTGAAGGATAAGCCAGGAACAGAGTATTGGTACAGAACTAGAGCTACACTTGCTCTGAGGAAGAACTTTCTAAAAATCTGTGCTGCACGAATAAACAGTACGTTCCACATCACAGAAAACACTTCGGCAGTGGGAGTAGAAAATGACTTGTCAGAGAAGAACAATAGGAACTCAGATCAGACTTGATGAACCTGTACAGAGCAGTGAGCCCTAATGCATCCATCCGGGTGGTGAATGAGAAATTGCAGACTTTCAACAGCAGAGGATCACTGAAGATTTCTGAGCAGGGGAGGGAAGCAACACATCTTTTAACAATATGCAGAATGGACTGCAACAGAGGGAGACTGTGGGCGGAAGGAATAATGAGGAGTTCCTGTTGAAGTTCAGTCCTTGAAATTCAGTCCCAAGATTGCAGCGAGGGGCTTGCTGGTACATATGTGCGTGTGTATGATGGTGGGGACAGAAACAGGAAAAGGGTAAACTTGAACCTGAACCGACCGCCTCTCAACACAGGTGCAGAGAGAGGCCCAAGCAGAGGCTCTTAGTGGAACACATTTCATAGTATCATGGGGAAGGGTCTGTGAGCATGGACACAAAACTGTGAGGGACCCACCCAAGCAGTGCACATCCCATACATATACATGATAATGCAGCATGGGTGTCACTTTAGCGTACAACTTGACTGGCCATTTCTTACTGGGGCCAACCCCTATCTTGACATTCAGAAGTAGATGTATCCAAATTATTTGATTCAAAAAAAGATTTTAAGTTATAGATTTATGCTCAGGTGTTTCACTAAGGCTATAACAGAGTATTTTTGGTTCTCCTTTGAAAAAGTCATATTAAAATATTATTATTGTGCAGAGGAAAAATGTTTAAATTATCCTTTCATCAATATCAGTAAATTTAAAGAGTAATTCATTTACCTTTTTAGGATGAGCTAGTCTTTTTTAAAATATATATATTATTATTGATTTTTTACAGAGAGGAAGGGAGAGGGATAGAGAGTTAGAAACATTGATGAGAGAGAAGCATCGATCAGCTGCCTCCTGCACACCCCCCACTGGGGATGTGCCCGCAACCAAGGTACATGCCCTTGACCGGAATCGAACCTGGGACCTTTCAGTACACAAGCCGACACTCTATCCACTGAGCCAAACCGGTTAGGGCAGATGAGATATCAAGACCGTCTGATTTGGGGTGAAGACTCTCAAGGATGACCCCAACGTAGAAATGAGGGCAGTGAGAGAAAACTGCATCCTAAACAGCAATGTGCCCTTCGAGAACCAGCAATTACTTCCAGATTCCCATTCTCCCACTCAATTAGGTCACATCTAACTTCTCATCAGAACTAAATTCAGCAAAACTTCCATCATGGATACATTCCTGCCAAACCAAGATTTTCCATCAGGCCAAAGGAATTCTGAGGTGAACCTGGAGAGCCCTTCCAGAGCTTTGATTTGTGACATTTGGTGGGCGCAGACACACACTGAAATCCAGTGTGGTGATGAGATGGTCTCTGGGGTAACCTTACTTCAGGCTTCCATGTGCTGTCCCTTCAGGAGTGGAAGGATGACACCACCCACACACTCCCAACAGGGCAAACACTTTGACTTGTTTTTCAGGAACTTGTGCCTCAGCATAAATTCTACAACTTCCCACTAGCTTGCCCGGAGTTGCAGGATGCCATATACATAAGCCATATGGGGGATGAACCCATGACCTCGGTGGAACACAAACCGTGTTCTAAAACGCATGAGTTAATGGGACACACATAGAATTAAATAGTTATGACTTCATCCTAAAGCAGAAAAGGACTTAAAACCCCAAAACAATAACATCCACATCACAAAAATGTGAATATATTCTTCCAATACTGTAATGTGTCCTTTCCAATCAACCAACTAGTGGATATTTAGTGATTATTTAGGAGCATGGAGGCAACTGGGGAGGGAGGGGAGATAAAACGTCTCCTTTTAGGAAAAACACAAGATGGCGGCATAGGGTAGACACCATATATGCAGCTGTGAACAACTATTTCAGAAAAACCACGAAAAGAACACACGGACACCACTCGCACCCACAGGACGGCTGGCTGAGTGAAAATCCTACAACTAGAGAAGAGTCTGAGACTCAGAGCAGCAGCGGAAGCAAAGTACAGAGGTACGGAGGCGCGCGCACGGGCTCGGGGAAGGGCTGGTATCGGAGGTCGCGGTTCTTTTCCAAAACGGAGAGAGCCACAAGTCCCCAGCGGCTCTGAACTCCAGCTCCAGA
>PVJC01038575.1:0-16694 GCA_004026665.1 Murina feae | reverse complement strand
AGCCGCTCTGATTGGCTGGTGGGCGTGGCTGTGAGCAGAGGCTCAGCCAGCCTAGGCAGGCAGTTGCAACAGAAGCCTTTGGTTTGCTCTAGCTCCATGGCTGTTGGCCTCCATCTTGGCTGGGTTAATTTGCATACAGCCGCTCTGATTGGCTGGTGGTAACAGTCAATTTGCATGTTTCTCTTTTATTATATTAGATAAGTACCAGGTGTACAAGGTGAGCAACCTGATGTTTCATAGTGGTTAGACATTCATATAATTTATAAAGTGATCCCCTGATAAGTTAGCCCACCTGGCACCACACATAGTTATGACATAATTATTATTGAGTGTATTTCCCATCTTATACTTTATATTCCTGTGACTATTTTGTAACTACCAATTCATACTTCTTAATTCCTTGGTCTTTTCCACCCATCCTCACAACCCCCTTCTTCAATTTATTTAAACTAGCCCACCATCCGAAGCTGGCTCACCTGCCTCACCACTCCTCTCTGTGGAAACTGCATGAGACTCTGGCCCTGCTTTCCCCTGGTCCCTCTGCTTCCTGACCTCCAGATGCTTCCCAGCAGCCACATGGTGGGGCATGCCCCCTCTGCTTGAGAACTGTGAATAAACAAACCTATCTTGTTTATGGTAATTGTCTCCTACTGTGTTAGGCTCACCATATCTGCATAAAAATAAAATCTACATTTAAAAACATTGCAGAAAGCCTCAACCTCCAGGCCTGATTCACACTCCCTGGAATGCTAGCTTTGTTATTATGAGTGTGTTTGTGCTGTATTCTCACTCCAAATGGGCCTTATATAGCCCAGTTAGGACAGAAGCTCATTAATGTCTCCACCCACATTAAGAGAAGATTATCCCGTGTATTGACAATGCACACAAGCCCCTTTTGTTTGTCACGCAGATGATTCAATCTATATAACAAAAGCCTAAGTGACCGTTATAGCAGAATGACCAGAACAACTAGTTGCTATGTTGTGCACTGACCACCAGGGGGCAGATGCTTAACACACGCTCCTCCCTGGTCCTCAGTGCATTCCTACAGGGGGAGCGCCACTCAGCCAGAAGCCAGGCTCATGGCTGGCAAGCACAGAGGCAGTGGCAGGAGCCTCTCCCACCTCTGCAGCAGTGCCAAGAGGTAAGGAGCTGCGAGCAGGTTGGAGGTAAGAAGCGAGGGGTCCCGGACTATGAGAGAAACGTCCGACTGCAAGTTTAGGCCCGCTCCCCATGGGGAGGGGCAGACATGCAAGAGGGGCCCCAGACTGCAAGAGGGCCCAGGCCGAGCTGAGGGACCCTACCCCCTTCCCCAATGCATGAATTTCGTGCACTAGGCCTCTAGTATACAAATAAGCTGTGTCTGTGTTAAAAGAACTAGACAAGGTGAGCACACTGATGTTTCATTGCAGGTCTGCCTCCAGAAACCATCATGACCTCGGACAGGCTTTGACCCCTTACGTGCTGAAAAGAAATACCAAAGTTCTAGGCAAGAACATAAAAGTAAAACGAAAGGAATGAAGAGTGCAAGACTCACGTATAAATGTTTAAATGCAATTTTATCTGAGCAAAGATTTGAAGGCCTAAAATGAAATCTGGCTGGATAGAAATGCTCACAGCTACCTCATAAAACATTGTTTGTTTTCTGTTATGAAAGGCTGCTCCCTCGGTGGCCTTTCCTTGCCAGTTTGTGACGTTCTCTGGGGCTATTTCCAATCATTGCTGCTGTTGGCCAGCTGATCACCATAGCAGTCAACAAACTGCCCCTGGAGAGGACTAGGATACCCCACTGTCAGCCGCTGTGCGTGATGCAGCCTCAGCTACGCGAAAGCTCCCAAACCTCTGCACTCTCTGACTCAAACTTGGCAGTTAGGGGAGGCTGCCAGGACAATGCCAGGGGGGGAGTCAGGGGAGGGGTATGTCAGAGCCAGCAGGTGGCAATGGCCAACAGCAGCTCTGAAGGCAGATCAGTCCTTCCAGCATTGAAGACAGCCAACAGAGGGGGGAGCTGGTGCGGCTCTTATTATCCAAGGTATAGGCGTGGTTATAAATGACTCCGGAGCCCCCTGTACATTTCTCGTTGGGCTTGTTAGCCAGGTGGCAGCTTTACCAGAGTCATCAGCGCTCTGAGCAAAGCGTATGCTGTACCATTTAACTTACATTTGAGGCCAGGGAATTGCATTTCTTGGAATAATGTCTTGGAGACACAATAACAATGATCTCTGGTATTTATACAGTACTGTTCTCTGAGGCAATTAGAGCACCTGACAGACTGCATCTAAATCAGACCGAGAACATGGCTCACAGGCAGATGAGGGGGAGCTATTGTCACTTTAAAAGTGAGATACCTAGCCCCGGCCGAGTGTCTCGGTTGGTTGGAGCGTCATCTCCTACACCAAAAGGTAGCCTGTTCGATTCCCTGTCAGTGCACATATCCAGATTGTAGGTTCAATCCCCAATCAGGGCACATATGGGAGGCAGCCAAGTGATGTTTCTCTCCCATATTGATGTTTCTCACTCCCCCTTCCTCCCAGTAAAATGAATAAAAGAGCATGTTCTCTAGTGAGGATAAAGAGAAAGAAAACTAAATGCAGACATGATGTTTCAGAATTCAGGTTGTGCAAAAGTTGAAATAGCATTAAGTTAAAAATATAGAAGTTCTGATTGTTGTTTCATACACAAGCCAGCATATCAGTCGGTGGAGTATCTAAAATTCTTAGCCGTGCCAATACATTTGTGTCCTAACAACATTCACCTCTAACTACAAGACTGAAAGACAGTAGAATGCAGGCCTCTTTTAATTTTGATCTAGGATTATATATGTGCTAAAGAAATAAAACATGTTTATTATAACATTTTTTTCAATATCCTTTCAAGAGCAGAGGTAAGCCCTAGCTGGTTTGGCTCAGTGAATGCAGTGTCAGCTTATGGACTGAAGCATTTTGGGTTCAATTCCAGTCAAGGGCACCTGCCTGGATTGTGGGCTCAATCCCCAGTAGGGGGAGTGCAGGAGGCAGCCAATCAACAATTCTCTCATAATTGATGTTTTTCTCTCTCTCCCCTTCCCTATCTCTCTGAAATCAATAAAAATATATTTTAAAAATAAGAGCAGAGATAATATAGAAATCAGATGTCATAAGAGATGTTTTTAAGTTGGAATAAATTTCAATAAATTGTAATAGTATTTCAGAAATGAGTGAGGCCTATGAAACAACAAATATTTATTACTTGCCTATAATGAATTCAGCACTGTCCAACACTTGAATATGAGACATACACAAAACAAACAAAAAATTTGCCTTATCCAGGTTGGCTCAGTGGATAAAGCATCAGCCTGAGGACTGAAATGTCCCAGGTTTGATTCCAGTCAAGGGCATGTACCTTGGTTGCGGGCACATCCCCAGTAGGGGTTGTGCAGGAAGCAGTGGATCAATGTTTCTCTCTTATTGATGTTTCTAACTCTCTACCCCTCTCCCTAGCTCTCTGTTAAAAATCAATAAAATATTTTGAAAAAAATCTAAGACCAAATTTGTGCTTTTAAAGACATTACAATCTTGTTGACTGAAAAAAGAATCCCAACCAACATTAAAGGAGACTGTGTACTTGAATACACTCACCTGCAATGATACTAAGAGAAGAGATTAGTGAGGCCTGGGGACTGCATGGAGGAGGAGCGATAAGCTGATTAGGCCTTAGTATGGGTAAGATTGGGCCCCAATAGCCTCAGCATTCAGAACCCCAAACTAGAAGTCAGAGTTTCATCTGTCACAATATGATGATGATTTCTGTAACAGGCTTTGATCACTGAGAACCAGTCATATGCCAGGAACTGTATTTGGATATCGGCAAACAGGGTAGGTTGTGATGTGTTTTAGAAGTAGAGAAAAGAGTCTTGCAAATAGCTTATAAATGCTACTTGGCCTACTTAAATTCTGTTTAGTTTGCTATCTGTGCTTCAGACACATCATGTAGGCCCAAGAAGTCAAACCCACCCAAAAGAAGAAGCAGACTGTATTGCTTCAGTTGCAACTTCCTTTAGCCTCCTGACCATGCAACACTAATGTTTATTTTTATGGCTTTCTAGAAAGGAGAACCAGCTAGTAACAAGGTGGGAAGCTGAAAGTTCTTTCTCATGTTCTTAATCCCCTCAATCCTCAGGGGATGAACATTTGATGTACCTTAGCTCTACTTTAGCTAAGGTAGGACTCAGGAAAATACAATTTGAAAACCAATGATGGGCTAATTCAGCAAGAACTTTTCGATTCTATAGTCTTCAGAATAAAGCTAAGCATTCCAGGTGGTAATTTTAAATTCAAGCAGAGACTGAAGATGCATTGTCTCTAAAACATTATACTAAATAACTCATTTATTTTGCACCTGGGTATAGGACCATTTCTCTTCCCACCATCATGCTTAGGGCTTCTCCGTCACCCATACCGGTTCATCTTCTCCAGCGTTGTGTGCGTGTGTTATAATTAAGCCTCTTTCTTTCCTTTTCCTTTTCTTTGTTGTTGTTGTGGTTGTTGTTATCGATATCAACTCGCCAACCCAGAGATTGCTCACATTCTTATTCCAGAGCTTCAGGAGAGGTGGGCTTCAGTCATCTGTCTCTCAGAAGAGCAGTGAACAGGTCAACAGGACAGCCATTTCACACATCTCCTTGCTGCTTCTAAGCAGCACCTAGCACAACTTGTTTGGACCTGCCATTTCCTGGTTTCGGGTTCGTTTCATGTTAGGTAAAAGACAACAAAGAAAGAACATTTTGAACTAACTTCCTCCCTGGTACCAGTCTCAGCTCTTTTAGTTCCATTCAGTTCTCAGGCATCTGGGAAAACTCTGAGGTATTGCTCACAGTTTCTCCTGTCATTTACTGGATTCACAGCAAAGTTCCATAGTTTTCCATATTTGAAAATATGGACACTGTTGTCAGGAGAACAGTAAGCAGGATGAAGCTGAACAGAGATAGTCACACTTCCTTACCTCTCTCTCTTCTGGGTTATGACATCTGTTTTTGAGAGAGCAACCTAAGGTTCGGGGGGTGATCTTAACTATATAACAGAACCATGTGGGCAACTACTATTGGAAGGATCCCCAGGGGACCCACTGGTTAAATAGGGCCTAAGGTATCGGGCTAAATTTCTTCTGTAATCCCTCTTCCCCAATGTCTGCACTTGAGGTAATTTAAAAAGGTGAATTTACATCATTACACAGAGGCTTCTAGTGCAGCCAGATAAAATGACTTCTTTCTACTCCTCAATAGACCAAGCTTGTTTCCACTGTAGGATCCTTGCCCTGTGCCCTCCACCTGGAGCTCTTGTGTCTCCCTCTTCCCAGTGATAGCTTCTTCTCACCTTTTAGCTCTCAGCACCCCAATAGCTCCTCCTCTGAGAAGTCTTCTCTGACCATAAGGTAGCATATTACCGCTTGCCCCACTCCAACCCCCACTATCCCAGTCCCTTACTCTCAAATAGTTTCCTATTTTATTATGTTTATAGCACTCATCAAAACTGAAATGACCTATTTAATGTATTCGTTTATTGGTGTTTTTTTTTTTTTATCATTGCCCTATATCCTAGACAATAAAAGGCTAATATGCAAATCAACCAAACCGCGGAACAACCGGTCACTATTAAATGCACTGACCATCAGGGGCAGAAGCTCATTGCAGGAGCTACCTCCTGGTGATCAGTGTGCTCCCACAGGGGGAGTGCTGCTCAGCCAGAAGCCCTGAGCCTGGCTCACAGCTGGTGAGCCCAGTGGCAGCGGCAGGAGCCTCTCCTGCCCCCACAGCATTTGGACATCCCCGAGGGCTCCCAGACTTTAAGAAGGCAAAGGCCGGGCTGAGGGACACTTCTCTAACCCGCCCCCCCGGAGTGCACAAATTTCAGGCACCAGGCCTCTAGTTAAAAATAGCTTCATGTGATCATTGACTTAATCAATGTGTCCTTACCTATAGTCTTACAATTGTACTTGGCATTATTGTACTCTCAGAAAGGAGAATTGATGGATGACATGATTGTTGCTTTCCTTTTTTTTTTTTTTTTTTTTCATTTTCCATTTATGGCTTCAGTCACTCTCTTTCTCTCTCACTCACTCTTTCTCTTTCTTCCTCCTCCCTCCTGACATTGGAGCAGACAACTTAGATAGTATAAAGGGGTGAATTGCAAGTTCAGTTAGGAAAAAATGCTCTTTGAGAATCTATGAAAATGTAATTCCATACGGCATTTCTCCCACTTCTGCTCAATTTGAAGGCATTAGCCACTTGTTAGAGATCAGTGTGTCAGCTGATTAAGGATTAATTACCCCAGTGACTTTAGTCTGCATGGGGAAGTGGAAAGGCAACGGAGTATAAATCAGCCTGAGAGAGAATAGGCTACAATTATTGCTTGCCCCTTTTCTTTCTAAACTTACAAACACCACCCATGCAAGTCTCTGCATTACAGGAAGCCTGGAGACCTGTTGATGTTTACTACAAACAAATTATAGTTGTGACTCATAATGGTTGACATTTTTGTTCTGTGGTCCTAAATTTTAAATTGTTCCAATGAACAGAGGAAAGAAGCCAAACTGGTAACCATAGACTTGGAAACACTATGTCTGAGCTCACTGAATCGGGCAATCAAAGATGCAAGTTAGAAGTACCAGGATCTTGACTGACACTACATGCAGAATCACATCATGTAAGTGCACACACAAACACTAGGTGAGAGGAGAGGAAGAAACAACACTGCAGCATTGGCACACTATCAACATCAAAATGGAACAAAACAAAGTGAACACATGTTGAAGTACATACCTACAAAATACCTTGACAGAGTAATCTGACTTTCAAGGCATCCTTTTTATGGGTAGATGGTTTTGTATTAGAATCTTCCCATAAGATAAAGGTATTGCTTCAATGGTGCAACACTGCTCTGAGGAGCCATGGTTTAGCCCATCTGCTAAAGAAGTGCGGAGAATAATGCCTGCCCTACTGGCCCTAGCAATCCACCGCATTAACAGAACATAAGTGCTTATGCAATGGCACTGGATCCATGGCAGCTGTTTGTTCAATGTTTCATGCTTTTAGCCACATCTGCTCCAAATGAATGTTAATATTGCAGTGGCATCCACTAAGGACGGGCTCTGTCAGCTTTGCTGAGGATCAGTCTGACCCCAGCAACAATGGAAAAGCACTTTGTCCCAAAGTACCATCTTTTAAAATATATTTATCCTCTTAACCTGCAGGTTACATTATCATACTCTCTCCACCTTCAGTTTTCTCCTCTTGCATACCCTTCCCCAAGTAAAAGCCCAAATCAGTGACTCTCAAGGAGAAAAATTGCATTTATTTCTAGCACCCTGTCCAGCAATGTCAGATAACAGTTTATTCATCCCCCGGCCCCTGGATGACATTGAAGCATATCAACAGTGACAAAAGTATATTGAATAATTATCTTGAAATTAATACATTATCCCAAACTTAAATAAATGTCATCTAATCAATATATCTTGGAATGGAAAGGGAAGAGAATGTGAAGGGCATCGCTTCATTATTCATTAATTTTAGAGTAATGTAGGCAGATGAAATGGTTATTTCAGAGCACTGCTATTATACTCACTGGCATTTTAAATAACTCCCAATATTTAATAGTATATATTCCCTTGTTGGAACAGCTTATAGATGTTAACACTTTAGCTTCCAGATTCAGCTGTTCTGGAAAGTCAAGTGACAATATTTTGATGCCATTATTTCAATTTCTCTCTTTAAAAGATGCCTTTCTATTTTCATTGGTAACTGATAGTTATAGCATATACTCATTTGTAATCCTTATGAAATAGCCTATTAATGTCACAGTCTTGAGGATTCTAATTGTTTTACTCACAATATTCCCCAGGATAAAATAAATAACTTCTTTATATTTCTATTCTCTAATGTGAAAATGAGATGTATAGAATAATACCTCCCAGAATTTCTATAAACCTATGTGGGGAATATAAGGGGAAGAGAGTGTATGCCATGAGGAAGTCAGTATCTAGTTTCCATAAATAAATCATGACCAAACACAATGATTAATGCAAATATACTTCTTAAATGTATTCTACTTTATTTTTGCTGTTCTATTTTCAAATTAGAAATAATCAGATTTCCATATTTGATTATTATACTATATTATAAATACAGCCTACTCATATTTGAACAGGTTGCCTCCCTCCCCACAAAAAAAAACAAAAACAAAAAAAACAAAACTAAAGCAATGGTTAAAAAAAATCTCAAAATGATGTCAATATATAGATAATTTTTGTTAAAAATTAAAAGATTAAACTTAATATAGTTAATGCTAAGATGATTTAATGATAGATTTCTTCATTTGTGATTAATAAGAAATGATATCAGTAGCCACACAATCTACTGAAATAAAACATCACTCAGGGAGCTGAAGAAGGAGTAGCGTCCTACCCAACTGAGTTATTGGTAGGTGATAAAACCTGTAGAAAACAAACAAATCAATCATTCAAAAGCATTTAAGAACATATCTTAAAGAGAAGATTAAACATTTCTTCTTAGTATATGTGGGCGTTAAATGGGAGAAAACTTTGTTATTTAGACTGCTTTGTATTTTCTGCCTCCTATGATATCTGATTTCCCTCAGTTCTCAGGCAGATGTACTGAACAGGGGTCCTCTGTGTGTCTGCAATCACCATAGATCTATGACATACCTTCCTATTCTACAGGCTCAGGCATTTCATGCAGAGATTAGCCACCTGTGCTGGGACTCAGGCAGTTTTATGACTTCAATACAGAGAAAGTAACATAATTTTTAAGTCCTTGGTTGTTGTCTGACCTGATGGAAGTGAATTCAGGGCGCTGGGCCTGAACACGTTCTCTTATAGCAGCTAGTAACAGGATAATATATTCTGGAATGCATTTGAATATTTTTGCACAATAATTTGAAATCTAGCACTTAGACCTGGCACACAGCAGACACTCAAAATGAAAATAAATTAATCTGTAAAGTACGCTGTAATCCTCAGAAAGTTTGATATCAGCCATCTATTTCAAAATCTGAATTATAAACTTTTCACACATTTGGTAATTCCTATCAAGCAAGTCTTCTAAAGCACTTAATGACAATAACTGAGTTCACAAACACATGTCTAATGAGGGAGGAGGTTTCTTTCACAATTCTTGTATTGTTTAGTCACTTTAAGAGTTCTTTTGCTGACCATAATATTTTGCATGCATCCCCAAAACATCAATATATATTTTTAAAATATATTTGGATTGATTTCAGAGAGGAAGAGAGAGGGAGAAATAGAAATATCAATGATGAGAAAGAATCATTGATCAGCTGCCACTTGCACGCCCCACACTGGGAATCAAGCCTGCAACCTACGCATGTGCCCCAACCAGGAATCAAACCATGACCTCTTGATTCATAGGTCAACATTCAACCACTGAGCCATGCTGGCTGGGCACAACAACATTAATATTACTTTTTATATTTAATTTTTATTTGTTATTTGATTGGAGTATATATATATATTTAATTTCTATGTAGGTAAGACTTTTTGTCACTAATTTTTAATTTCTAATTTTATTGAATTACTAGAGGCCTGGTGCATGAAATTCATGCACTGGGAGGGGGGGTGTCCCTCAGCCCAACCTGCCCCTCTCACAGTCCGGGAACCCTCAGAGAATGTCCTACTCATGGGTTAGGCCTGCTCAGGAAGCAGGCCTAAGCCGCAGTCTGGCCTCCCTTTGTGGAAGGCAACCAGGCTGATCAAGGGAAGGCACCACCCCCACCACCCCACTGCTGGCTGCCATAGCCACCAAGGTGTTTTCATCAACACGGACTACAGTCCCTTCACCATGAAAAAATGACAACTTTCTTTAGGCATTTTCAAGATGTGTCTTTCATAGGATATGACATTTCTTCTTTTTTTATCCTCACCTGAGGATATTTTTCTATTGATTTTTAGAAAGCGTGGAAGAGAGAGGGAAAAACAAAGAGAAACATCAATGTGAGAGGGGCATTTCAATTGGTTGCCTCCTGCATGAGCCCTGACCTGGGCCATGGCAAGGGAGGAACCTGCGACCTAGGTACTGTCCTTGGTCAGAACTGAACCTGGACCCTGCCGTCTGCAGGCCGAGGCATTATCCAGTGAGCCAAACTGGCAAGGGCAGGATATGACATTTCTTAGCCTTCCAGCAGTGGACCTTAGATTTTTCCTCCAGGAGTGTGATGGAAAAACCCTAGATCACCTTCTTGGATTCTTATTACCCGAGTTACCAAGAACACTGCCAGTGCCATACAGGGAGCTTAGTCAATGAGCAGTAAGAAAAGGTGTTTCCTCCGCAGCTCATGCATGGAGGTGGGACTGCTGGCAAGTCACCACTGGCACACCCCCCAACCCCCGTCTCTAGGCCTGCTCAAGCCTCTGACAGGCTTGGTCAGGGCCCTTGGCTCCACTCCAGGGCTCACACCTCTGACACATCTTGTGCAGGGCACCCCCAGCTCTGCTCAAGCCTCTGCCGCAGCTTGGGCAGGGCCCCTCTGGGTCTTCTCCGGGCCTCACCTGCACACGCAACCTCCTCCTGTCTGGTTGTGACCTGTTGTGGAATCCCAGCCTAATTTGCATACTTCCTCTTCATATATATATATCGGGGGCCCGGTGCACAAAAATTTGTGCATTCGGGGTGGAGGGAGTCCCTCAGCCCAGCCTGTGCCCTCTCACAGTCTGGGACCCCTCAGTGGATGTCCTATGATGGCCCCAGTCTGCCAGGCGCCTTTTGTGTGTGTGTGTGTGTGTGGCCACTGGGGACCTGCCCCCAGCTGCATCAGAGGCTCGGAGCAGTCCTCCTGTGTGTGTCTACCTAGTGGGGACCTGCCCCCAGGCACACCGTCAAGCTTGGAGCAGGCACCCCCTCTATGTTGATCTCTCAGACTCTTGCCCTCCCCTGCATGTTGTTCTCTTTTTTGAGCTGTGGCCAGGGCTGGGTGCTGCCTGCCTCCCAAGCTTGCCTACTGCCCATCTTCCTCCAGCCACCAGAAAGCAGGGAAAACCCCGCCTCGTGGTCAGGCCAGCCTTTTCCTGTTCCCTGATCCCCAGAAGGGACCTGGGAAACCGCCAAGCAGGCCGCCGACTCTTTCCAACTCACCCGTCTCCTGCTGCCTTCCTTTCCCACTTCCCGGTGCTGCCAAGGAGTCTGGGGAGCTGCCAAGCAGGATCTCGGCCCCTGCAGCCTTGCTTTCCTGCTCCCCGGTGCCCCACAAAGGGCCTAGGCAGCCACCAAGCAGGCTGAGACCCCCCCGCTGCCTCTTTTCCTGCTCCCCATCCCACCGCCTTGCTTTCCCGCTCCTCGGTGCCCTGCAAGGGGCCTGGGAAGCCCACCAAGCAGGCCACTGACCCTCCGCTGCCTCTTTCCCACTCCTTGGTGCCCTGCAAAGGGCCTGGGAAGCCCACCAAGCAGGCTGCCTACTCCCTGCCACCTCTTACCCACTTCCTGGTGCCCTCCAACCCTGCCGCCTCTTTCCCACTCACGGGTCCTGGGTCCTGTGCTGTTCTGCCCTGCAGCCACTCTGTGCACTCGTGAGGTCCCTCAGCCTGGCCTGTGCCCTCTTCACAGTCTGAGACCCCTCTGGGGATGTCCACCTGCTGGCGTGCCTGATCAGCCTGGGTAAGGGGCTGATGGCTGTCTCCAGGCTGGCCAAGCCCCCCAGGAACATCCTCACCCCATTGGGTTATGGCCAGTGTGGGTGACGGGCTGGTTGGCGCTTTCAGGCTTTAAGTCTGCCCACAGCCCCCATTGACCCAATGTCCCAGCAAGGCTGACTGGACGCAGGTTTCTGGGGTTTGTCTATCTCCTATAATTGATGCTGTTCCTTTAAGGCCTGGGGTTTGTTTATCTCCTATAATTGATGCTGTTCCTTTAAGGCCTGGGATTTGTTTATCTCCTATAATTGATGCTGTTCCTTTAAGGCCTGGGGCTTGTTTATCTTCTATAATTGATACACTGTTCCTTTAAGCTGGCCTTCTAACTAATAAAGCCTCCTCTCTGCCTCACCTCGTGGCTTCTATAATGACACAATGTTATACTCTTAGACTCAGGCCCGGCTTCAGCTCTGAGGATTCTATGATTGTTATTATGTTGCAAATGTGTGTCTTGCTTTCCGTCAAGGCTAAGCAAGCCAGAGTGCAGGCAGTTTCACTTTCGCTCCTGCTGCAACGGACGTTGCCCGTTTACTCCATGAGTGACGGCCGCCATGTTGGCTGTTGGGCGTCCCGGAGAAACGGTTAATTTTACTATTCTGCTTTTATTAGTTTAGGCTAGGGGCCCAGTGCACAAAAATTTGCTCACTCGGTGGGAGAGGAGGGGGAAAGGGGGTCCCTCAGCCCAGCTTGTGCCCTCTCGCAGTCTGAGACTCCTCTGGGGATGTCTACCTGCTAATGTGTCTGGCCAGCCTGGGTGAAGGGCCGATGTCTGTTTGTAGGCTGGCCAAGCTCCCCAGTGGGAACCCTCACCCCATGGGGGTGTGGCAATCCTGGGTGAGGGGCTGAAGTCCATTTTCAGGCTGCCCACAGCTCCCATTGACCCTTGAGGCCACCCACCTGGGAAGCCATCAGGTGGCCGGGGCACACGGGGAGGCTTAAGTCCTTCCTATGCATGCCCCTGGCCACCTGGTGGCTTCCCAGGCACCAGTCTCGGGTCCGGCTGGCTGGTCCCGCCCCCCCAGCTTCCTCCTGGGAAGCAATTGGGTGGCCGGGGGCACACACAGGGAGGTCACACATGGGGAGGCCACACACAGGGAGGCCTGAGTGTGTGCCCCACAATGATCAATTCCAGGCCACAGCCTCAGGGCTGCTCGCTCCTCCTGCCCTGCTCCTTCCACCCACGACTTCGGCCACTGGCCTGCTTGCTCTTCCCGTCCTGCGCTATGGCTGGACCCCGGTGTGCAGCTTCTCTGGGGCTATGACCTCTGCCATCTTGGCTAGGATAATTTGCATACAGTTGCTCTGATTAGCTGGTGGGCGTGGTTTAGGCATCCTGAAGGGATGGTCAATTTTAATATTATGCTTTTATTAGATTAGATGATCAGAGAGTAGCTGTATAATTTCTATATTTTAAAATATATTGATATTTTATAGATAACATGATTAACACAAATATCAACAGTAATCATTTCTCCTTGGTTTCATCCACTGAATTTTTAGTTTAAGACTGTTTTTTAAAGCTTCAGAAAATTTGGAGTGTGTGTGAGTGTGTGTTTATGTCTGTGCATGACCACACTCAAATCCCCTTTACTTCTCTTGCTATTTTTTTTATTATTATTTAAATAAATTTATGTATTCCTCTGTGTCTCTAAGTTCTATTTCATTGGGCCTGAAACATTATTTGAACAATTTCTTCTCTCTCTGAGTGCTGAACCACTTATGATATTTATTATTTTTCTTTATTGAATCTTTATTGGAGCTTAATTATATTTTCTGAAATATTCTGAAGGGTATGAATATCACAGAAGGTCTCTAACTACATAAACTTGTGTTGTGGAAGCTAGAAGACTATAAGCCCTTGCTAAGACCAATGGATGGGGCACAGCAGGAAATAAGTGAGGGAGCTCATCAACAACTCATCAGGAATGGGACAACAGCATTCAGGACCCAATTACAATGGAGAGTGCAAGTAACTCACACAAGGGACATTCCTAGAGCACCCAGCTTAGGGGATCTATGAGATGCACCACTGGGTCCCATAAGACACCTACTACATAAGGCTGGGAGGCATAGCAATTTGCTATAATATATAGAAATAAATACAAAGAGATTCAAAAAATGGGAAGACAAAGGCGCAACCCTCCCCCAAAAAGGAGGACATTCCAGAAAGAGTTAAATGAAATGGAGGCAAGCAATTTATTGGATACAGAGTTCAAAGTAATGATTATAAGGTTGCTAAAGGAACTCAGTGAGAATTTCAAGAAACGTAGTGAGAACTATAACAGCATAAAATAAAAAATCAAACTCATAAATAAGATTCAGTTGAAAATGAAGAATAACATATCTGAACATCAAGAATACACTTGAAGGCCCAGCCAGTGTGGTTCAGTGATTGAGTGTTGACCAATGAAACCGGAGATCATGATTTGATTCTCAGTCAGGGCACATGCCTGGGTTTTGAGCTTGATCCCATGTAGGGTACATGCACAGGCATTATATGCTTTCCTCTCATTAGTCACATAGTAACAATCGCGGTTATCATATCTACTAGTGTGCTATTGCAGAGCCTGTGTTCAAGTAATCCTTATTTTACTTAATAATGGCCCCGAAGAGCAAGAATAGTGATGCTGGCAATTGGTATGTGCCAAAGAGACTTAACGTGCTTTCTTTAAGTGAAAAGGTATGCATGTACAGGGAAAAAAAAAAAGTAGTACATATGGGATTCAATACTATCCATGGTTTCACTGGGGATCTTAGAATGTATCCCCTAGGGATAAGGAGACATTGTTCCGTGCCCCTTCAAAATAAAAGTAACACTTAAATAATAGGGGAGAAAGTAACGTGCACTATAGAGATGGTATATAGAAAGAAAACTGTTGTTTAGAAATATTTCCATTATTAAGTGATATTTTTAGCTTATACGTATAAGCTAAAATAAAAAAATAGTATAATACTTAAAAATCTATGGATGCTAAAATCTGAAAAATAAAACTTTCAGTGGACTGAACAATTTGTTAAAATTAACATGACAACTTATTATTTTGCAAGTAAAACTAATTGACATCAAGAAGATGGAAATGTATTGATTAAATTTTAAGAAAAATAGTTTTACTTCATTGAGAGTTGAGATTTTAAAAATAAGTGTCATGATTTATTAATCACAGCCAAAGATGTCCTCCCATTTGGCTCTCTCTGTCTTCCCATAAAGTATCTTTCAACTATGGCAGTTATTATAGCTAAGACATAAACTCCACTTAGAAGAATAAGATGCTTAAATGGCTGTATCATAAATGTTAAGCCAGATTTGTAAAGCACATTTAGTCAAGTTGATCACGTGGCTCTCAGTTCTACAGTCATTTTAGTCTAAAATAAAATTATAACACAAGAGGGGTTTTAAACCAATAATAAGAAATGAAACTAAAATTGTCTTTAAAATTTTATTCTAGCCACATCTGTTTTAATTTTTATAGTTGACTATGCAATAAGTAAAAAAAAATATGCATTTGGAGTCTCTTTTGAAAATATTGATAAGAATGCTTTATTAGAAAAGTATAAAAGACATTGCAATAAAAAGAGCAGGAGAGAACACAAATTCTTGCAGAATGAAAGACAAATGGTATAGCGTGAAATTTTCTGTCTCTCACATCTAAGACGTCATACTTACAAGTTGGTATAAAATGGTGGACAAGACTTCTGGTCATCTCAAGAGGATGCTTATTTCCTAAAATGCTTTTTATATGTTTTTTTCACTAATTAGGATATGACTACTAGGATTGACTGCCCATTATAACCGAGACACAATTGCTGTCAGAACACAGGGAGCTTTTGTTAGCCTTCTCACACTCTTCCCCTTCATGGGATTCGGGTATATTTCAGATTAAAACTATTTCAAGACAGAGGTGTTCACAAAAGTTGTATAGTTTCAAAATGACAATAACCCCAATTTTACCCTTCTGCTTCCAATTTTATCCAATTCCATTTTTCCCAACTACATGGCAGTTTGGGAGAAGAGGGGAAACTATTTTGAGTAGGTATTTTAAATAGGCCATAACTGAATGCCAAATGCAATTCTTGAGCAGGTATCAGAAATCCAAAACATGTGTTCTTTATCTTTTACAACTCTATTTTTGTTTCTGGGGGGAAATACATTTGAGTCCCAGGAATGTTCATTTAGCAGAGATATTCCATCGCAATTAGCTGAGAATGAAAGGAACAAAGAGAACTCAATTACAGCGGTCTGGTCATTTGGAACCACCCAGCATTAACTCTGAGTTAAAAGAAGGGCTAGAAATTTTCCTTTCTTGGACCTTCTTATAATTAATATGGTGACTTTTTTTTTCTTTCATAATTGAGATTTTATTGTTTTGATGATCAGTACACAGACATTTTAATTTGTACACAATTCTTAACGTACGTACCAAAAATGTAAAGTCATGTAGTTGTGATTCTTTTCTAAACAGTTATTCCAGTGACTTTCCAGCTCAAAATCTAGAGGCTAACTTTCCTTAATAGAGTATCAAGTACCAATATCTTCAAAGGTTGATACACTGTTAAACCAAAGTCCCACTAATTCACAATTTAATAGCATATATACTACATAATCAAATTTTCAATCTTTCACAGCACATTAACAAAGTTACTAGGACAACTGCACTACTACAACAAAGATGTTCCAGATGCACAAAATTCTGACAGGGAGAGCCAAGATCAAGGAGTGGTTTTCTTTAGGAAACAATTCTACCAAAAAACATGTGAATAGAAGTAATTAAAAATGTTCAAGACATAGCAAACGCGATCCAGTTGGACCTTTTCTTCGGAGAGAGCCAGACTTAACCCAGGAGAACAGCTGGAAAGCGGAACTGTGTACATGGAATGAGGAGAAACAAGATGGCGGCATAGGGTAGACACCGCATATGCAGCTGTGAACAACTATTTCAGAAAAACTGCGAAAAGAACACACGGACACCACACGCACCCACAGGACGGCTGGCTGAGTG
>PVJC01038574.1:0-16629 GCA_004026665.1 Murina feae | reverse complement strand
CCCCGAGCCCGTGCGCGCGCCTCCGTACCTTCGTCTTTGTACTTTGCTTCCGCCGCTCCTCCGAGTCTCAGACTCTTTTCTAGTTGTAGGATTTTCACTCAGCCAGCCTTCCTGTGGGTGTGAGTGGTGTTCGTGTTTTCTTTTCTTGGTTATTCCAAAATAGTTTTTCACGGCTGCATTTACGGTGTTTACCTTATGCTGCCATCTTGCTGTCTCGTGAATGTCTTCTTTAATAAAAATATATAACAAGGCATCTAACGTATATAAATATGCAGTATTTTTCCTACAGGAGAAAATCTGGCATGGTAAAACCCAGAGTGTGAATTTAAAAGGACACATGCCACAGGTGCTCGCTCAGCTAAGTTGGGAACAAGAGAAAACAAACTAGAAACACAGCTCAGAGAAGAATTCTGCACTCATATTTCCTTTTCCATATTTTGCACACAGTCTATCCTCTTTTCCTTAAATGTCATCACTATTTAATAAACAAATGATAAAGAGCAAGTCATGAAGCAAGTGGCACAATAGTTTTCATTTGATTTTTTTAAAACCCCACAGTTCACTCTAAAGGCTGATTTGATTTAAAGCCTAGAGCCAATGACTTTTCAAGATGTTCCCTATTTTCTTTTTAGAAGAAAAAAAAAAAAGCCAGTATGAATAACAAAGATTTGTGGCAAGTTCTAAACATAAAGCCTTCTTGCATTTACATATTTCCACCTGTTTTGTTCCCTTACTCAAGTTTAATTTCTTTTATAATTCCACAAATGTGAATTTCCCTGAATTTGCTTTTTGACAGCTTTTCAATAGGCAAATTGGATAATTGACCTTATTATTTTTCTAATAACAGTTAGGGCAAAGGCATCACATTCATCTCAGACAGTTTCTGATACTTGTTTTTCGTTTATAAAGATAAAGATTTTGAAAGGAAGTTTTGGTGACTGGGACAGGCAATGTCTTTTCTGTTTAAATTGACTTTCATTAAAGAACAAAATTTTATTTACAATTGTTCCATTAGTAGCTTATAACAGTACAATCTACTCTAATAAAAACGTAATATTGAAATTGACTGTTTCTTAATGATGCCTAAGCCACACCCACCAGCCAATCAGAGTGGCTGTATGCAAATTAACCCAGCCAAGATGGAGGCTGGCAGGGCGACTCTGCGCGGAGTGCCCGCCCCGGGTCTGACACCTGGCCGCCCTGGGGGCCTCCATGGGGACTTTGGGAGCGTGGGGGGCCTTCATGGGGCGTGCAGGAGCCATTAAGAAAACTTCATACTGCCCTGCCTGTGTGGCTCAGTGGTTTAGCATCAAACCATGAAGCAGGAGATCACTGGTTCAATTCCCCATCAGGGCACATACCTGGGATGCAAGCTCAGTCCCCAGGAAGGGGTGTGCTGGAGGCAGCCGATAGATGTTTCTCAGTCTATTCTTCTCCCTTCCTTTCTCTCTAATATCAATTTTTAAAAACATATTTAAAAAAAGAAAGAAAGAAAATGTCATACTGAGTTACACCGATTACCCCATTCCTGGTGGGGTTGTATTCTGGAAAGCCACCGCTGCCTTTCATGAGTTGAAACTCAAAAGGTCAAAAATACACTCAGAAAAACTCTAGTGTTTTTTTAAATAATTATAATCACCCATAAACGTAACCTCTTTGTAGTAAACAGGGAGCACTTTCTGAGTAACTGTGGTCCATGTAGTCTTCACCTTGTAAGGCCATTCTTGTTTGCCCTAAAATCACTTAGTTGAGCTGCCAAGCCTACCTCTAAATAATTTCCTGATTTTGAATCTTATTTCAAATACTTTCTTTATGAGGTAACATCTCTTACTTTCCCTTAGGAAAAATGATGAACTAAATGACTTTTATCATCTCTCCGTACTTTCTGTACTTTCATAAATCCATAAATACTTGGTTTTAAAGATATGTGCTAGGAATGTTAAGGCTGTAGACATGTTCTCTGATCCTTGATTTCTTAATCAGCTGGAGAAGATCTCTAAATTAACTTCCTATAGTTAAACTGAACTTACGGTGAAAGCTTAAGCGTATTCCCCACCTGAGCTTCACTTCAGGTCCACACTGTAACATGAACATGGTCAACAGCCAGCTCACCTGAAACTGGAAATAAATCCAAGATGTGACACTCAGTTGAATTGTCCTTTTTTTCCCTTTAAATTCCTCAATTGGGTTCACTAAAAGTTACAAAAACAACCAAGCTAACAGTTTTTCTTGTGCCTTTGGTCCTGAAATCTGTACATTGAAGTTTTCTATCTTTCCTCTTTGTCATTCTTTTGATGCCCCCCGTTGATGAGGTTACAAAATGACTTTACAAAATGACCTCTTTCACATGGAAGAACATTTTAAAAGGCATCCATAAGAATCACTTTACCCAATGCTAAACACGGAGTCTTTTGCAAAGAAGTGTTTATTTTTTGAGAGACACGAGTAAATTTAGTCTCGAATTATGCAAAATAAATATTTATCATGTTTCAAGTGAAAAAATTAAGATTTCTTTAATGCTATAATGGAGATCTTGTACTGTGTAAAACCACGTTCAGACTGTTAACACTCTACTAGGTAGGGCTTTAGTGTCTCATGACTTTCTTGGGCACACATTTGTTTCTATTATTAGATTTGATTATTTTTTCTCCAAGGAGCTATTGTTGGTTAACCATTAATATTCTCACAGTCATGAAGTTAAATTAGTAACTGACTCCATGACAATGAGCATACCAATAGCAAAGCCATCATCTAACACTGTAACAAATATAAACTAGAAGGTCTCACATGTTGCGCCAAAATAAGTTCTAGGTAGATCAAAGATTTAAATGTAAATAAAGAAAAAAAAAAAAAAAAAGAAAAAAAAATGTAAATAAAGAGAAGAAAAAGAGAGAGAGCCTTATGGGGGGAAAAAACCTCATACTGAAGAAAGCCTTTTTAAATATGACTCAAAATATGGCCACCATGAAATAAAGAATTACTATATTTGGCCACCAAAAAAAACCCAAAAACCCACAATGATAAACTGGAAAATACTTGCAATTTCTATCACTGACAAAGGGCTAATTTCTGTAATATATAGATATCTTAGAATCAATAAGACAAAGAAAAACAAACCAATAGAACAATGAATAAAAAGATATAATCAGACAGGTCACAGAAAGGGAAATAAAATAGCCTTTTAATTAGGAAAAGGTATTTAACATAATTTGAAATAAAGTAAATGCTAATTCAGTCTTTACTGAGATACTTTATTCAACGGTCATATTTATAAAAATGAAAAATTGTATGATTCATTATGTTGGTACATTCTCATACATTACTGATTGCATTGTAATTGATGCCTCTGGAAGAATTTAGTGATAACTCCTAATATTTAAAATATTCATATCTTTGCCCTAGCCAGTTTGGCTCAGTGGATACAGTGTCAGCCTGCAGACTGAAGAGTCCCAGGTTTGATTCCGGTCAATGGCACATGCCCGGGTTGCAGGCTCGATCCCCAGTGGGGGGAGTGCAGTAGGCAGCCGATCAATGGGTCTCTCTCATCATTGATGTTTCTATCTCTCTTCCCCTCTCCCTTCCTCTATGAAATCAATAAGAAATATATATATTTAAAAATAAAATATTCATATATTTTAATCTAGCCAATTACATACACACACAGTGATAACAAATTGATTACAAGGCACATATTAGGAAGTGTTCATATTTAATAACATTGAAATGACTTCCATGGCGCACCCCCCCCTCTGATAAGCTATTGTGAGCAAGAAATTAAATTAAAATGTATGCATTTTACTTATGGGACACAAAGCAACAGAATGAAAACTTTGGTGTCACCAATCCTAATTCAGCAGATTAGAGAAGCAGATTTCAGGGTTTTCCTTGCTTCTGTCATCGTAAGTTTCCTTCCATCTTCCCACATCAGTTCTGAACTGAAAATTCCTAGTAAATGTCCCAGTTGGCGACAGAGCTTCCTACTCTGGAAGTCTTCTCTGTGCTTTTGGCTGGAAAGAACGCAGGGAAATCAAAGCATTTCCTAAACAATAAAAGCCGAGATAAATCTACTCATTCTAAGAAACAATAGAAATGAAATTTCCACTGGGATCAAACTCAACACAGCCGATTAGCATTGCTTTCATGCTAAGTTTTGGCTTATACTAGTATATCAGGGGAGGGGTTAGTAGAGGTGAGTCCATTAGCCGATATACCAAACATGACCATTCACCAAAGAGCAATTAACTTGTGTTTTACTTCTCCCAGTGCCCTTTCTCCTTAATAACCAGTATTAAGTATCCTATCTTGGACCAAAATCTTTGTTTGCTTTTCACATTTTTCCAGTTTGACAGTAAGAGGCTGATTCTAGAACAAACCAAGCCACCCACCAACCACCAACTGGTAACATTTTGTTGTATTTCATGTTGTGTTTCTAATCCATCTTCAATAGCATTTCTATGCTGCTAATGAAAAGACTCAAGTTCCTCATAGTTGTTCTTTCTATTTAGCATGTAACCTAAGTGGGCAAGAGTGGGAACCTAAGAAAATTCCAGAAGACATATATGTTTTTGGCAAGGGACTCTAACCTTGTTTATGCATCCAATACCTGGCAATTAAGACTTGTATCTTCTTTTCAATGAAGCCAAGCCTAGCCACAGGTTCTGGTTGGCTCCAGCGTTATATTTACTGTACATACATTGTTTTCATCTTGTGTGTCTGCTCTCTCTTCTCTTCCCCTGGCCATTTACCCCAAGTACCCACCTGTACTATCCAACCTCAGACGCTAACAGTCACCTGTGCTCCATTTGAACCTTCTTTACTCCCTTCATGACTTTGATTCCCCCATCACCTTAAACTTCGGGTTCACTTCTTTTTGTGACTCAGGTCTCTAATTTCTGGGTTCAAAGCTTGGCTTTTTGTCTTCTACCAGCTCGTTTCACCCTCTACCAACCTCCAAATGCCTCCTCTGCTTGCCTTTACTCTTTCTCACTCTACACTTTCCCTTTATTTTTGGTGTCCTCCACTGTCCCAGGGAGATTACCCTTGTGCGGTTCTCGTTCTTAGAGGATCAGGGAATCAGGAAATATTCATCCCGGGAACTTATTTCAACAGGAACATCCTAAGTTTCACTTTACACTGGATTCTGCGTTCATTGAGGTTCAGTATAAATGCTGTATCCACCATTTTATCCCCAGCTGCCAACACCATGTCAAATACATGAGATTCTCAATCAACGAATGTTCACTTGTAAATTTCTAAGACAGTGACAAAAAGTACTTCTACCACTTGTCCACATAAGTAGAGGAATGATTTCGCTTTGTGAGCAACATGTGGGTTACCTTCTCTCATGTTCATTTCCCTTCTTTGAGGGCATAGCTACATTGGGCAGCACTGAATACACACACATTGGGCTACATGGACTTAGCTAGACCTCATTAAATGACCTTGCAGTGAGAAAACTGTCTTATGAAACCATGAAGCTAATCTCTGAGGTTATGATGAAATTCTAAGATCACTAAATTAATAGCAGATAAGAAAATTCAAGAAGGCTCAGAAGATTGGCTTAAAGATAATCAAGAAGTTAAAAAAAATACAGTTGGTGTGGGATGCTGTGAAAGTACACATTATAATCTTTCCCTAAAACCTCTATTTTCTTACCCCAGCTTTCGTAAGATTTAAACCTTGCTACCAAACACTCTAAGAAAAAACTGTATCAGTAAGTGCATTGCTACGAAAAGGATTTCTAATAAAATATATGGTAATTTGATAAGACTTATCAAAACGGCATGAATAATAGAATTCTGTTTCTGTGAAAATGTACAGAGAGAGAGAAATATCTGAAAGATTTGTAAATTGATACATAAACCCCATAAAGTGCACAAACCTTGTACAGCTGATGAATTTTTACTTTGTATACACCCTCATGACGACTAACCATAGAGAAATGTAGGATATTCCCAGGACTCCAAAAGGCTCCCTCTAGCCCCTTCTCACTTTTCCCAAGCATTTAGTAGTTATCCTGTTGGGGCGATTGAAGGGGATTTTTAACTTTCTTTTTTATACTGTGTTTTGTTTTGTTTTTGCTCGTGTTTTCTACATTTGTATCACCTATATCATCGAAAAATGATGTCATTTTCACTGCAGACTTTCTGAGCAGCAGAAATACTAATAAACTAATCTCCAGGAAGGGAACTTAAGGCACCTGGATTCCTGAGTCCAGCGTTTACCTTGTTTTCAACGTTCTACTCCTTTATTATTCTCATTTTTCTTATTAAAACATATTTTTATTGATTTCAAAGAGGAAGGAAGAGGGTAAGAGAGATAAAAAAAACATCAATAACGAGAGAGAATTATCAACCGGCTGCTCCTGCATGCCCCCACTGGGGATCAAGCCCACAACTCAGGCATGTGCCCTGAGCGGAAATTGAACCATGACCTCCTGGTTCATAGATTGATGCTTAACCACTGAGCCATGCTGGCTGGGCTTTCTTATTTTTCTTTCATATATTTTTGCTTTTTTTTTTTTTTTCCTCTCCTTAAAACCTTTCTTTTCTTTCTAACAGCCTAATCTATTCAAGTGTGCAGGGTAAGGTGTCCATGTTTCCTGAGCCTCCCGTACATGTGTGGGCTACAGACATGGAGTGTGGGTGTCCCTTCCAAAATCCATACATGAAATCCTAATGCTCATGTGATGGTGTTTGGAGGTGGGGCTTTGGGATGATTGGGTCATGAGGGCCGAGCCTTTATGAATGGGATTGGTGACATAACAGAAACCTCAGAAAGTGACCTTGACCTCTCCACCATGGGAAAAGATGGCTCTTACCAGGTACTGAATCTGCTGTAAACTTGACCTCTGACTTCCCAGCAACTGTGAGAAATAAATTCCTGTAGTGTATCAGCCACCCAGCCTGTGGTATTTTATTATAGCTGCCTGAACAGACTAGGACAGGTGGCCTTCTAAACCCCAAGCGGAATGAGACCAACCAAGAAAGAGACACAGAGTCAGAAAGAAATAGGGATCAAAACGTAAGGTTTATTACTGCAAAAGGCATACTGAGGAAGGCAGCCTGGGTCTGCAGCCAGGATCATCAACCCTGTGGCTCACACACCCACAAGACCAGCTCCCTGCGGAGACAGCCCCCCTCCAGGAAGCGCGGCACGGGTGAGAGTTAAAGGCACTCGGCCTCAGGTCCCAGCTCCAAGAGATGGGAGACCAAGACCCAGCACTCAGTGCTTCGTACCCATCTCACCACACAGGGAAGTCGCCCAGGGGAAGTGGAAGAGAGAAGAGCAGAAGTCATCCTACTAATGTTCCACCCCAGGACTGGAGTGGGAGTTTTCTTTTATAGAAACATGAGGATTCAGAAATATGATCCCTCTAGCATGCTGGGTACATGACTGACGAAATGATCCTAAAGGGTTCCACAAATCTAGACTCTAGTTTCTCTTTTCTGTCTTTCACTATCAGGGTTGTTTGTTTGTTTGTTTGTTTGTTTGTTTTAAATACCTTTTTATTGATTTCAGAGAGGAAGAGAGAGGGACAGAGATAGAAACATCAATGATGAGAGAGAATCATTAATCGCTGCCTCCTGCATATCCCCACACTGGGGATCGAGCCCACAACCTGGGCATATGCCCCGACCAGGAATCGAACCCATGACCTCCTGGTTCATAGGTCGACGCTCAACCACTGAGCCATGCTGGTCGTGCTCTATCAGGTTTTTTAAAAAATATATTTTATTGATTTTTTTACAGAGAGGAAGAGAAAGAGATAGAGAGTCAGAAACATCAATGAGAGAGAAACATCAATCAGCTGCCTCCTGTGCACTCCCCACTGGAGATGCGCCCGCAACCAAGGCACATGCCTTGCGCAGAATCAAACCCAGGACACTCGAGTTCTCAGGCCGATGCTCTATCCACTGAGCCAAACCAGCTAGGTCTCTATCAGGTTTTTTAAAGCAAGTTTATAAGTAAATAAACAAGCCGACAAATGAGTTTCACGAGATAAACAAGAAATTTTAAAGAATTATCTGGAAGCTTATACATTATTGGTCAGACACGGGATTGAAATCCTCTGAGAATCCCTGCATTATTGCAAAGACAAAACAGAAACTGGCTTACTCGTTCCAGTAACTGATCCCCTTTGTGCCTTGACGTCCAAATGCCTCTTCATCTCATTGTCACGATGTGGGATGAAGAGTCACTGGAGTTTCTGTTGAGTGCAGTTGGCAGTGGATGACGGTCTGTGGCTGCAGTTCCCACCACGCCTGTTTGTGTAACCTGTGAAACACATTCAAACAATTCAGGACCCGTTTCCTGAAAGGATGTTCTCCACTTTCCAGCAACTCTGCTGACTTAAAATTGGACTCAGCCTTCAACTGGGGAGTGTGAGGATCTGAAAAGGAAACCATTTTTGTTGTTGTTTCTTCAAGTAAAAATCCCCAGGGTGGGGTAGGAAGGAGGAAAATTTACAGGATAATGACTCCCTTTCCCTCAAAAATTCTCAAAAAGAGGTCATGCAGATTTATGTACTTATTTTGTAAGTTAACTTCTTTGTACTGACTCACGGCAGCCCATGGGGATGCAAACGTCGGACAATGAAGAAGGCTGAGAGGGAAAAAGTGGATTCATTTGCAACGCAGTGTTGGAGGAGAACTGTCCTGCTTCCCTGGGCCAGAAAGATGCACAAGTGAGTCCTAGAGCGAAGGAAGCCTGAAATGTTACTGGAGGCAGAAATAAAACTGCAATTGTACTACTTCAGGACATCATGAGAAGACAGGGTGCTTTGGAAAATACAATAATACTGGGGAAGATAGAAGGCAAACGTGGAAGACCAAATATGAGCTGGGTTGAGTCCATAAAAGAAGCCCTAGGCACGCATCTACAGGAGCTGAACAGGGCTGCGGAGGAAAGGCCATTATGGACATCATTTATTCGCTTTATTACCGGGCACTTGGCATTCTTTTTTTTTTTTTTTTTTTAAGACATTTTATTGATTTTTTACAGAGAGAAAGGGAGAAGGATAGAGAGTTAGAAACATCGATGAGAGAGAAACATTGATCAGCTGCCTTCTGCACACCCCCTACTGGGGATGTGCCCGCAACCAAGGTACATGCCCTGACCGGAATCGAACCTGGGACCCTTCAGTCCGCAGGCCAATGCTCTATCCACTGAGCAAACCGGTTAGGGCGGCATTCTTGATGCTAATACAAATCATATTTTTACTTATATTTTCCTAATTTTTTTTTTGCTGTCCCTAGAAACATAAGTGATTTCTGCATATTGGCCTTATATACAGCAACTTAATAAATGCAGCTATTAATTCTAACAGTTTAATTACAGAGCTGTTTAATTCACCATGTAAATAATTGTGTCACTCAGGGATGGTGAGAATTTTGCATCTTCCCTTTTGGTCATTGTTACTTGCTAAATTATATCCTTTCAAAATTCATATGTAGAAGTCGTAACCCCCCAATACCTCAGAATGTAGCCATATTTGGAGATAGGCCTGTTACTCTGATATGCCTGCTTAGAAGAAGAGGAGATTAGGACACAAACACACATGGGCAGAAGATCGTGTGAAGACACAGGCAGAAGATGACCATCTACAAGCCAAGGAGAGAAACCAACCCTGTTGACAGCTTGAGCTTGAACTTCTAACTTCCAGGAATCTGAGGAAATAAATGTCTGTTGTTTAAGCTACCCAGTCCGTGGTATTATATATGGCAGCCCTCGGAAACTAATACAATCATTGTGCTTCATAACTCACAGTGACTGAATTATGAACTATAGGCCGGGCACTGGGCTAAGCACTTTTCATAACCATTTCTTTTATGTCTCACAATGTCCAAAAACATATGTCGTATCGCCTCAACTTCACAAACCATCCAACAGACCCTGAGAAGTAGTCCTCAAACCCAAATCCACATGACCCTGCTCCTGCTTCTCTGCCTCCCCAGAGCTATGAATCACAGCATTTGCGCCTTCAGTTGCTTTCCTTTCATTTAATTGAAAAAAAATTTTTTTCTCAGTGGGGAACATATATTCACATCATAGACACCTATCTGCGGTCCAGTCCTATCAACCAGAACTACAAGACTTACCCAGTATCCCAGAGTGAAGTGTCAAGCAAGGTGCAAATTTTCAAAGGATCTCACAACGGAAAAAAACAAACAAACACGGGCATGACTCTTGAACCCCTGGCCTCACTGAGAACATAAAAGGGTAAGGGGAGAGTAGATGGAAAGATTGTAGATTGAAAGATTCCTTGCCCCACCTGGAGCCCATCCCACCACACACGGTGGCATCGGAGAGGCCCCCGGGGAGTCTCTAAGCGTGTGGAGACAGTGGATTGTTTGTCCTCTAGTTCTCAGCTGAGGTCTCCAAAGTGAGAAAGCAGGGACAGCTAGCAATGGATGGGCAGGCCACAGGGCTGTGGACGAAAATGTAAATAGAGCCGCTCTCACATGCAGCCGGAGCTGCCATCCAGAGGCACTGCCGTGCGCGTTTTATGCCTCAGATCTTTGGAATGTGAAAACAGGACAAGATGGGCCTAAGGCGAAAGTGTGTCCCGAAAGAACTGTTTGCAAAGAAAACAAGAAAGCAGTGATTATGACTACTGGAATGGGGACTACTAGCTTGACAATTAAAAACATTGTTTAAAATTAATGTTACTATGTCCCATTATCTGCACCAATAGATACGCCTTCCTTCTATGCATGGAATTGCTCCCTTTTTCTTTCTCATAAATACCCATTGCCTTTGTCTCCTAATCAGACCACTACTTGGGCTTCTGCCTGAACCAGTGGTTCCTGAATGTCTCTTCTTATTGATCTCACATAAAGGTGTGTGGCCTCGGCCTCGGCCTCGGCCTCGGAAAGGCCTGGATGTTTAGGCTAACAGGAGTGATGGCAGTGTTAGCCCATCCACGGCTGCAGAATCTGTGGGAGCAGAAATGAGCTAATGTTTCCTAAGGCCCTCAGAAGAGGAGGTTATTCCAGGTCCTGTCCAAAGTGGCAAACTACAGAGGCAAAAAGGCCTCAGCAAAGAAAAGTAGACGTGATCGCCCAAGTTCTAGCTGCTGAGGGAATCAGCAACTAGCTAGACTGAACTGTATTCTCTGTGTGCAAGAGGAGAGAGGAGGTGGTGGGTAGGCCAAGCTCACCCAAAGAATCAGTAAGTCAGCCTTAAACACCTGCAGGCCCAGGAAATGCCAGGTCACCTCAGGATAGCACCAGAAAAAGAAAGGACTTTCCTGGTCTGGAATTTCCCCTATCTCTGTTGTCCAGCAGAAAGAAAAAAAAAAAAAATGGAGTGGGGGTGGGGCAAAAAAGTCCTTTCTTCTAGGCTTCTCTGAAACCCTCTCCTCAGGGCTTAGCTGGGGGAGGGGAGCAGATGCCTCAAGCTTAAATCAGTTTGGACATTTTCACTAAATCATGATTCTTTGTACTACCTAAGAACAACTGGAAAAGTAATCTGGGCAGGGGAAGTAGTGATCCCATCCAATAAATTTAACAGATCTAAAAGATAACTAGAAGCTGCAATGAGAAACCATCATAATGGCCATCATAAAAAAGGCTAATACCAAGTGTTGTTGAGGATGAGGGGAAACAGGAGTCCTCTTATTCCTGGCAGGAATAAAAATGGTGCAGCCATTTGTAGACCAGTGTAGCAGAGTCTTAAAAAGATAAACATAAACTTAGCCCAGCAATTCCACAGTTAGGTACCTACCCAAGAAAGATGAAAACATGTTCATTCAAAGATTATTATACGAGCCCTGGCCGGTTTGGCTCAGTGGATGGAGCGTTGGCCTGCGGATTGAAGGGTCCCAGGTTCGATTCCAATCAAGGGCATGTACCTGAGCTGCAGGCACATCCCCAGTGAAATGTGTGCAGGGGGCAGCTGATCAATGTTTCTCTCTCATCGGTGTTTCTAGCTCTCTATCCTTCTCCCTTCCTCTCTGTAAAAAATCAATAAAAATATATTTTAAAAAAAAGATTATTATACAAATGTTCATAGCAGCTTTATACATACTAGCCAAATACTGGAAATAATCGCAATGTTGATCCACTGATGAATGATAATTAAAATGTGCTACATCCATACAATGGAGTACAGTTCAGCAATAAAAAAAAAGCGAACTACTGTTACATGCTACAACACTGATCAGCATCATACCCAAAACATTATATAAACTTTAAAAAGTGAGATGCAAAAGACTACATCTTATATGATTCCATCTAAATGAAATGCCCCCCAAAAAGAAAAAAAATTCTATAGATTTGTAGATTAGGGTTACCTGAGGCTGAGTGTGGGAGTAGGATTGACTGCAAACAGCCATAGGAAAACTTGTTGGGGTGATGGGAATACTCTAGAACTATGTTGTGGTGATGGTTTCACAATTCTATAAACTTTAAGTCATTGATTACAGTTTAATGTAAATGTACATTTTCTTACCATGAGTGACTTTTATGGTATATAAAATGATCCTATATAATAAAAAGGTAATATGCAAATTGACCCTAACAGCAGAATGACCAGGAACAACCAGTCTCTACGACACACACTGATCACCAGGGGACAGACACTCGATGTAGGAGCTGCCCCCTGATGGTCAGTGCGCTCCCACAAGGGGAGCTCTGCTCAGCCACAAGCCCGCTGATGACTGCAAGCTCAGCGGCAGTGGCAGGAGCCTCTCCTGCCTCCGCAGCAGTGCTAAGGATGTCTGACTGATGGCTTAGGCCCTCTCCCTATGGGTCTCACACAATAAGGCTATCTTTTTCTTTCAAAATATTTAGAAATGTACGTAGGGAGAGTCTCAGAATTCCTTTGCTACTTTAAGTCCACACAGTCTGCCCACGTTAATGAATATCTTCCTGTGCTCTGCTGACAGCCAAGTCAAACAACGAGTATTTGGAAGTCAGAAGTAGATTATGCATCCATTCTACTGGCCTTTAACATAGAGAAAGAGCTAATGAAGGAAAAATTACTGAGCAATTAAACATGTATTATTAGAGAGTTTTTAAGAGACTTTGTTTTTAAGGTATTATGATACCCAACTGGCTCATGGAACAGATGTCGCTGAACCATGCGTTGACATCTGGAGGGTTTGCCATGAAATTGTTGGCAGTAAGATAGCACCATCTGTTGATATATATATAAAAATGTTTAAGTCTTTCCAAACACTTGTTAAAGAGTCGTGTTAGAATTAAAGCCACGAGTTCAGTGGAACAATTACCAAATTGTGTTTATACAACACGTCTCCCATGGAAACAGTCTATTGGTATAAACTAGGCTGTTAAGTGCGCACACACACACACACACACACACATACACACAAATCTATATTATGTTACACATAATATATAATTTATATAACATCTAAATAGTGATATAAATGTTTGCAGCCCTGCAGATACCTGAAATGTCTCCAATTTTACTTTCTTCTACTACTTTGAAATTATGTGGGGCCACTTAGAATCTGTTCCTACGCCTTACTAGAAGTTTCTGATCTTGATAGTTATTATACTCCTGCTGCATGCTGCTAGGTTTGAAGGGATTGCTGATAAATTGTGTAGAGTATATTAAAACCTTCTTTCCAAAACAAATTAAACACAAACAAATAGACATCCCCATTGCAATATCAATCCCTGTGAATGGTGATGTGCTCATTTTGCACTCTGAGTAAAAGCCCTGGCCTGTTGTAATGCATAAACATCTAAACACCAGAATACCTGGGCCTCTTACTTGAGGTCAGTAAGTACACAGAGGGAAGAAAATGCATTGTCACTGTTCACAAGGACCTAGAAGTCAATGTTTTGATTCAAATTCTTTCCTCAGCCTTTCAAGGTTTCTAAAAACTCAGTGCTTCTAAAATCAGATAAAACGATGTTAGCGTATGTGCTAAAAATAGATAAAACATGGGTAGTTCCCCCCGTGAGCACAGAAAGTTCTCCAGTCCTTTCCTGGAAGATTCCAGCTCTTACACAAAACAAGGTCTTTGTTAAAGCCTGTCAAGTGCATGGCCTTTTTACAGCTAGTAATTCCTGTCCTTCAAATTAAGGAGCACTAAGTTTATTATTAGTTTTGAAAGAAAACGTTATGAAAGAGTCAGTCCATATACTACTCAAAAGTTCAGCACCTTTCATGTTACCGAAACTCACCACGCGAAATCCTTCCAAGATGCTATGTATAGTTTTTGGACCCAACTTGCTAACCATTGTCTAAGTGCTTGCAATGGTGAACATTCTTGATTCTTCTGTTCAGCCAGCCACTTCATTCTGTTCAGAAAGAACCCATTTGAAAGAGTCGGTGGAGGAGATGTCAGGGAGTGCAGTTTTCCATGAACTAGAAGTGGAGGCCTGGGGTGGGGTGTCTTGTGACAATAAGAAAGAAGCAAGCATGCATGACGCGTAGCCAGCCCTCAGGAGAAGACCCCCCTTCCTTTGGGAACACTGCTGCTCAGGAAGGACGAGCCTTGCTCTGTCCTGAAAATCCAGTTCCACAAGTGCTCACGGCCATTCATCTCCAGAGTGGGCAGGTAAGACCGTTCTTTGTGGAGTAGGAAGAAAATATCAGGCTGCCTATTTCAGGTTTTAGTTTCTATTTTTGTAAATGTTGCCTGACATGTACCATTAGTAGCAGTGATTTAGAATTAAGTACATATATAAATGCAGGTAAAAGTCAATAAATCGTGTGGTTTACCAACAGAAGTGAGAAATCAAAGGAGTTTGGGGTCTGCTGTTTTAAGAAGCCATAGTCAATAAATGTGATTGTTATAAGGAAAAAAACTAATTGCCATCACTACTTTGGAGTCTCTCTAATATACTGCAGCATCTCCCACTCAAAAAAAAAAAACAAAAAAACCCACAAATAAACCAAATCTTGACTTACTACTCTACTTCCTGGTCAAAAAGAAGAGCTTCCTTCCCCTTATACTCATGACTAACATAATAGTGAGCATGTTAAAATTCTGTTTTTATCCTAACCTTGAATCATTTAGTGACAGACTCTCTAGATACTTATACCATCAACATCACTGGGGAAAAAAGATTTGATTGACAGAGTTGTACTTTCTAGCATTTACCAGGGTCTCATCTATGTGTACTGGATGGTAGTAGCCATTAGTGCTAGTCACCGAACTATTTCATCCACTACCTTCTGGCCATGAGGTAGGACTGTGCATCATGCTCCCATTAAATGTGGGGACAGTGGACACTGAGTGATGTCACCTCTATTCTGGAGCATTTGATTGGCAGTGTGAGAGCTTCTGGGGGCCTCTCTTTTCTCCCTCTGCAAGGTGACCTTCCCCACAGCTGAATATCTGAACAACCACTATGAACAAGGCTGTTTGCCAAGTGCTCAGATATGGAGCTCCAGTGAGAAATAAATCTTTGCTGTTTTAAGCTGCTGAGATTTGAGGGTTGGTTGTCACCTGAGCATGATCCTATCTGCCCCATGACATCATGAGGGGCACCCCAAATCCACTCAGAACCCAACAGATCACATCTCAAAGTTCTGGTCAATAAGTTATATATTGCAAGAGATCCAGCTTTAGTGTCAAATGACAGGAAGTTCCCTAGTAATAAATTCCCCGAAGAGATGATTGGCCCTATCTATTCCTGTAGTTCTGAAAGTGTCATTTCACCTTTTGAAATTTCAAAGTGGAGCCTCTGGAACCAGGGCAGGTGGGTCTGCTCAGAGAGCAAACAGCAGGAAACCATCCCATTTGACTCTGACTTGAAATTTTCAACCTTGAGCTCTCACCTCCAAAGATGAGAGCTGATGAGATCTGTAGACCTGGTTAGTCTTCCAGTGTTTCCTTAATCTCTAAGCAAAAGGAGAATTCATCTGATGTAATCAATTCCCCCCTAAAAAAAAAAAAAAAAAAAAAAAAAAAAAAAAAAAAAAAAAAAAAAAAAAAAAAAAAAAAAAAAAAAAAAAAAGCCCATTTATATTTCATAAGGTATTAGTGTCCAAATACAGGGTGGGGCAAAAGTAGGCTTACAGTGGTTTATATAGAAAATAATATAATAACCCTATAGACTAAAAGGGTAATATGCAAATTGACCCTAATGACAGAACAACCAGAATGACCACTGGACCAGTCACTATGAGGTCCTCTGACCGTCTCTGGTCCCTTTCCCCAGGCTCCAATCACATGATGGCGAACAGGGAACTGGGGATGGGAGGTGACAGGGGACGGGGCTGCTTCGGGCAGCCAGGGAAGATGGCCCTGATCACAGTCCAGGCCTAGTGACTGTACCCACATACAAATTTCATGTACTGGGCCTCTAGTTAATAAATAATAATATAAGAACCAATACCCTCCCACATGGACCTCAGTAAAGATGTAAAAAACTTCAACAACCTGAGCAGCAAACTGTGTTTGTTCAATGTTCAGAGAACCCACTGCACCCAACAACTTTCCCTGCTGAAAGGCACGAAGGTGTTATTCCCAGGTTGCACACGAGGTGGCAGCAGAGGGGCACACTTCAATTATATTTTATGTGACCATGCAGTGCTAAGAAGCAAGTTCCAACAAACTTCAAAGAACTGAAATTATATATAGTACTAGGGGCCCGGTGCACGAAATCCGTGCACGGGGGGGGGGGGGGGGGGGGGGGGGGGGGG
>PVJC01038573.1:0-16686 GCA_004026665.1 Murina feae | reverse complement strand
GTTGTTTGGAGTTTGGATCTATTGGAGTTCTGCCTCAGCTGCAGACCCTTAGGTTATGCTGCAGGCAGGCAGGCAGGCACACAGCTTGGGCGGGGTTGTAGGTGGGGTGGGGCGGGGTCTCAGAATCACCGGGGGTGGAGCGACTCACAATGGCATCCCCTCTGCTGATGCCGCAATTTCTACCGGGTTTGGCTGGGATCTGCGCACGATTCTCAGTCCCCGAATTTCCACGTCAGTGATAGCTGCGAATAGCACTGCTAGAACGCCACTGGTCTTCCGCCGCCCCATTGCCCTACAGCCCGCGTTGCATTCAGTGCAACCCGGGGGTTTATAATCTTCCAAGCCGCGGACCCAATTGCCGCTGCCACCCTTTCATCTGCACCGCCGCGCGCCACGCTGCTGCCTCCATTTTGCGCGTCCATACCTTTCAGTTTGGGTGCGCCGGGAACTTCTATTCAGTCTCAAAGCACTCCTCTTGCCTTCTAGATGTAACGCTTTCCCTCCCTTGGTTCTGGAGGATGGCCGTTTATCTGTATAGTTGTATTTCTATAATGTAGATGTGGAGACTGTGCATTTAGGTATATACCTCATGCCGCCATCTTGGTTCTCCTAAATATATTTTTCTTCTACAAAATCTCATTCATATCCCCTCCCTTTTCTTCCATTGGGTCTTGGATTTTCTCTATTGATGTGTAGTAACTTTCTATGTTCTAGATACTGATTTATTTTCCCTGTTGATCATATTGCAAGCATTTCCCTCTGGTCTTTCTTCCTTGCTTACTTCTTTCTTTAACTTTGTGATGTTTTTTGATGTATAGATGTTTTAAATTTCTATGTAAGCATTGCCTCTCTTGAATTTTAAAATGACCAAATTTTCCAAACTTATAGAAAAATATAAAGAATAATATATAATCTACTCACTACTAGCTTTATAAAACCTTAACACTTTGCCATATTTAAATATTCCCACCATCTTATAATTTTTATTTGGAGTTTTAGTTTTCTTTTAGAAAACAGAAAATAATATTTATTTTTTACAGTAAACTGCAATTGTGTTACTGACATGTGCTATAAAGTTCCATGCTGTATAGTTCCATGCTATATAGTTCCTTGTGGTCCATATCTTCCCTCAGGATTTACTTTATTTGTAAATGCAGTACTTTATGCTTTTAGTGCTTTTAGTGAGAACCTGTGTATGTTAAATTCCTCTAGTATTTTTATGGCTAAAAATGTCTTTATTTTGCTTGCACCTTAAATAATAGCTGCAGCAATGACTGCAAGCTGCCTACCCACATCCATGTCCTCCTCCTCCCTTAGACACAGAACTGGAGCACAGGTTTATTTAGGGCAGCTGTGTGCTCAGCAGAAAGACTACATTTTCTAGACTCTCAGAACCACGAGTGGCCAAATAGATGTAAGCAGAAAGCATTGAGTGGGGAGGACTCTTCCTAAAAGGGCCTGATTTAGTGAAGAGGGGCACACTCTCACCCCTTGTCCCTCTTTCATGGGACATAGGAGCCTTCCTGAGACAATAAGGAGAGAAGCCGCAGCTAAGAAAGCTGAGGAGAAGCAAGGGGAGTGGGCCCTCAGGCCTTGTAAGGCCCCGTCCCCCTCCTGGGCTGCTGCATTCCTACTTCTGATGTGAGAGGAGAAAGCCTTTATCTAATTTGTTTACATCTTTGTTCTTAGGTCATGGATGCTAATAGCAAAATTCAATTCCAAATTGACATTTATTTTTCTTTCTCCCTCTGAAGGTGATGTTCTATTGTCCTTGGCATCTGTCATGGTTGCCGAGGAGTGTGCAGTTAGTCTAATTGCTCTGTCTTCTTAGCTGGTAATTTTAAAGTTTTCCCATGATCCTTCTTATTCCTTAATGTGTGAGTGGATTTATTTTTATTTATGTTGCTAGACACCTTGCATGTATTTTTCATTTAATGACTCATGTCTTTATCCAATTTTATAAAGATTTCAGCAATTATCTCTTCAAATATTGATTTTCTGCCATTCCTTCCATTCTCTTTTTCTCTGGAATTAGATGAATGTTAAACCCTCCCTCTCAATTTTTCCTTTCTGTCTCTGAACTGCATTACATATATCACATGTGTGTACAGGGAGAGGGAGGGCGGTTCTGGGTGAACTTCTTGGTTTCATCTTCCAGATTATACAAATTTTTTAACAGTGTCCTGAGTTTTTATAAACTACTACATTTGTAAAAATCAACGACATTTTCCTTTAATTTCTAGGATTTCTCATGGGTTCTCTTTTTTATCCTTATTGCTGCCTATAATTTCTCATTATAATTTCAATAATTTCTCATTTCTTTCAATATGAAAGTTATGGCTTCATTTTTTTCTAAGAACATACTAAAGGTGCTGTCCTTTCTAGGCTCTCCTGCTGTCCTTTCTCAGGACAGTACCTTCTCTCGTATCACCAAGCTTATCATCCGTAAGTCCACCCAGTTATTAGAGCAGTGATGTGTCTTATACTCAGGTCAAGATAGATGTTGTAATGTTGTGATTTACAAAAGAAAGAGAAGGGGCAGTTCCTGACCCCAAAGAGCTTATAATCTACTAGAGGCACGATGCACAAAGATTAGTGCAAGAATAGGCCTTCCTTCCCCTGGCTGCTGGCACCATTTTCGCTCCGGTCAGAACCACTTTTCTACCTTCTCTCTAGCCCAGAGCCGCCTTTCTGCCTTCTCAAGCTGCCCAGAGGTATAGAGTGGCTGGGGCTACACAAGTGTCCTGCCCTGCCCCCGGCTGCTCTGTGCCTGTGTATGCAAATTAACCTGCTATCTCTGTTGGGTTAATATGCATACTCACTTCTGATTGGCTGGTGGGCATCATGAAGGTATGGTCAATTTGCATCTTTCTCTTTTATTAGTGTAGATTCTGAAGTTGGAACAAACACAAGAAAAAAAGATGGAAGGAAATTTTTAAACCAGAAGCAAGAGTCAGTTTCAACCAATCAGATGGATGCGGATATGAGGAAAGCAGTGAGTTGAGGGGGCGTTCCATTGTGGGCCTTTTGATGATCTCTGTTAATTCGTGGTACAGTTTTATGAGGCAGGATTTATTATCATTTTAATAGAAGAGGAAATTGAGACTCAGAATGATTAAATGTCTTGCCATATGTCACCCAAGTAACAAATAGTTCTGACCTCACACTCTTTTCACAAATCCATGCTGGTTAGTGCTGGGATATGTTGGGAATGGAGGTCAAATAATAGTGGTCCCATTTTAAATGCGAAGTTAGAAAAGCACCACAGTAATTTTATTCTAAAAGGACTCCCCTGCAACATTTTCCATTAGTTTTTCCTGTACTTTACTAGAGACAGACCTTGGATGGATCAAAAGGTAATGACCAAGGTTCTTAGCAGAAAACAGAAGGAATTCAGAACCATGGCTATTGATGTTTTTGTTAGTTTGTTTTTATGTCTACACCTTGGCTTCTTTGACTTTTTCTGGAGGGCTTATAGTAATTTGAATCACCACACGAAATGCTGTTATGAAATAAACTATGGTTGGGTTTTGATGAATTCCCTTGGAAAGTGAGGTATTATGCTCAGAGATAGCTGGGTGCTGTAAAGTTTTATGTCCCCAAGTTGGAAATGATGGTTTCTTCAGAGTGGCAGAGATACCAGTAACTTAGCTCTGTCTCCTGAAATGTGTGGCAATGAAGTTTATAGCACTGCACACCATCAACCTGGATGCAATGCCAGCTCTCTTCTGGAACCTTCTCAGCCTCTTCCACATAATCTGGGGACATAAGACAGCATATTTGCTACAAGTATAGCTTGCAAGCTGCCTGAAGCAAGATGGAAATTTCACTCTGCTGCCAATGTAGAAAACAATAATATTTATGTGACGTTACTGTGAGCATGAATGGAGGGAAATGGTTCATTGTGCAGCAAACAAGTAGGGAAACCTAGCTAACAACCAAGTTTGTGAGCCTGAACTGAAAGTATAGGAGAAATTGGAGGCTGAAGAATGTGTTCCTCTGAGCCTGCCCCTCCTTCAAAAATGCCTTGAGAAAAGCAAGAAAGAGAATTGCGCCAAGAGAGTGCAGACTTTAAATTATCCACCTGACTACTTCCCAGTGTTAGCAAGTATAATGGGGAGATAGGACTGACTGTAATTTCCCTTCATGATAGAACCTGTGTTTGTGTTTCCTTTATTTCTTCCATTTCCATGCATTCACTTTCTTACCCATGCATTTATTCTGCAAGTGCTCATGGGGTGCCTACTAGGTATTAGGTGCCCGAGGCCAGGGATACAATGATGAGTAAACACTACTAGTACGGTCCCCACCCTGATGGAGCTCATAGTTCAGGGGAGAGGCAGATATTAATCAGAAACCACTGTAGAATTACTATCAACGAGTTCCTGGGATTCTGACTGACCAGTCTATGTGTCAGATGATGTCAGGAGCTGAGAATATAGCAGTGAACTGGACAGAATCCTGCCCTTGCAACGCTTAGCTAGTACAGGAGACGAAATAGAGGTACTTTCAAAATAAACCGATAATGTAACTTCAGATATTAACTAGTGCTCTGATAAAAATAAAGTAGGTAAGTGATTAGAGTGTGACAGAGCATCCAGCTTATGGTTAGGCCCTGTAGAAGAGATGACTCTTGAGCAGGGAATAGGAAGATCTGAGAGAGGATCTGGGGAAAGACATTCCAGGTGAGAGAACAGCATATGCAAAGGTCCTGAGGCTGGGAGGACCTTGGCTGTGTGGGAGGAAACAGATTGTAGGTGTCCAACAGTGGTGGGAACGAGGTGAGCAGGAGGCTATAGCAGAAGCCCAGAGGGGCCTGGACCAGGTTGTTGGTGGTGGAGGAGATGAGATGGTGTGGGTAATGGAATGCCCTTTATCATGAGGATTTGGCCTGCCAGGGAGCTCAGAGCAGAGTTTCCTGAGGAGGTAACATGTGCACTGAGATCTGAAGGCTGAGTAGGGTAATGAGGTGAAGACGGAAGGGCAGAATATTCCAGCCCATAAATGAGCAGGCTCTGTGGGAGCATGGGGCTGGTTGGAGGCCTCTGTCAGACGTGTGTGGGTAGGCAAAGATGAGGGCGAGGTGAACCTGGGAAGATGCACAGTCCAGACCTTGTGGGGCTCTGTGAACTGTGCGGAGGACCTGGGCTCTGTGCTGAGGGCTGTGGAGAGCCATGAGCAGGTTTCAGCAGGGGTGGTCTAGCCTGATGTGTGTCTTGGTATGCATAGTGAGGAAGCTCCATTTTTTGATTGACATTCACTTCTGAGGGAGTGTCTCCTATCCCATTCTACAGATAAGAGAACTGAATCTCAGAGAGTTGATAGCACATGGCCAGGCATATGACCATGCCTAGCTCTGGAGTCTGGAGACATGACCCTTTGTACCTGGCCACCTTTGCTGCACTTGACCCTTCTCCCCCGCTCTTAGCCAGAGCACTCAGTAGTGACCAATATAGTTGAGGTCGTTTCGACATGTTCTTTCTCAGACTGGGGGTCCCCGTGTCTCCCTTTCCATCTTTCCAGGGCTTTGACTTCTCTCTTTGGGCTGGATAGTTCCAAGGATGCAGGTGTGATCTTCATTTCCCTACCTTAATTCACGTTTTTTGAATTCAGCATTGTCTTTTTCATGAAGTCCTGAAGGGGTGACATTGTTACTAATATTCATTTATTTCTGCCAACGTCATTCATCATCTCTCCTTTGCTCCCTCCCTCTGTCCCTCTAACTTTTACTAGACTCTATATCAAAGCATCAGGTTTATGGAAATGACCCTTGATCAGTTTTTTTGGGAAAAGGTTTGAAGGCCAGCTATCACAGATTCATTTGATAACGGTATGTGAAGTTGGCCAGATGTTTCCCCAGGGTGGCAAGGGATATGTAGAGAGACAGGGATGGGGCCTTAAAAAGGGAAAAGGATGCAGAATGAGCTTCCCAAAGAAACTTGCCACTTTGCCTCAGTTCAGTCCAACAGAGACAGAGTAGAGAATGCCTGGGATAAAAAATGTTCTTGGCCCTGGCCAGGTAGCTCAGTTGCTAGTGTGTACTACTGTGCACCGAAAGGTTGTCGGTTCAATTCCTGGTCAGAGCCCATAACCATGGCTGATTGATGTTTCTCTCTCTCCCCTTCTTCCTTCCTCTCTCAATAAAAAATCTTTTACAAAAAATGTTCTTGATCCTTCCAGTTCTCCCAGACTGTGATAACAAGATGTGAGCTGAGGGAGTATGAAATTGTCAGCAGCTGTGGAATAAGAGGCCCAGAACTGGGGCCAGCAGCACTCTGTGGACCACCAAGGGAGTGAGACCCCAAGAACAGCAGATACTGTGGGCTCAGTCTTTCCCACGCCTGGCCTGGCATGAAGGTCTGTGGATCCTACAGGTGAGGAGAGCTGCTTGGGTGTTACTGTTTTTGATGGCTGCGGTCGTGTTTATTTACTTACTGATTTATTTTGCCAGTCAGACTCAGCCTTATTGACAGGTCTCAGCCTGCCCCTGGGCCCTCTTCCACCCGCCCACTGCAGTGCACACAGAAATAATTAGTTGCCGGGGTGTTGGGAACAGATGTCGAACTGACATCTTCCCTTTACTATTGTCAAGTTTAGCAGTTTTCCTGCCTCCCTATAAATTACAGACCGCTTGCTGTCTGCCTACCTGCTGGGCTTTCCTCTCCTGTCATGAGCAGAGGCAGCGCGTTGGAGCTGACCTCGTCCTAGAATGGACCTCCCTTCACCTCCATTCCAGCACTTTTCATCTCATTTATTCTTCTTTGATGGGCATGGAGGAGGAGAGTGCAGCTTGGGTAGATTCTAGTCCCCCCTCCTAGGAAAAGCTCTGGCGCTGGCTGATGCTCAGAGGCTTGGATTCCAGGAGCCTTGAGGAGGGAGAGGCCATTCATTGCTTCATATCAGGGCAGTGACTTTGTCTCCTTGGGCATCATGAGGCTTTTTTGCAGATGCCATCAAAGTCAGGTGCACTTTCACAAGCCAAGCTCTATTGTGAAAAGGACACAACTTCTGTTTCAGAAACCCCTGGAAAAGGCAGGGTGGAGTGTTGGGGGCATGCAGGGAAACGGTGCAGGTGGGGCTGTGGAGTTTATGGAGAACACTCCAGAATACTGAGGTGTGCCGGGCACCTTGCTTTAGAGAAGCTGTTTACGGGGTGACATCAGGGTGATATTGGGGATGGTGAAAAATTTGTTTATTCATTCACTCAACTAATATCTGAAGAGTGCCTTTATGTGCCAGGCAGGGTGCTTGGCCTTGGGGGTGCTGGAATGAGTGGCCCATGGTCCTGCTTTCGAGGTGTCTGTGGTTGGCAGGCTGGGATCTGGTGGGCCTTACTAAGGAGGTTGACCTTTTTCATGAAGGTGCTGGGATCCGCTGAACAATTTTTAGCAGGAGTGTGATATCATCCAATCTCATTTTAGAAAGAGAATGAATTAGGGGTGTGGTACCAAGGACACCAAGATCTCATTAGAAAGCTCCTGTAATTGTCTGGCTGAGAATGACCAGGGCCCCACAGAGGCAGAGGGGTAGGTAAAGGAGGGAAAAGATGTTATGTAGGTATAGTCAGTAGGACTAAAGGATTGGGTTTAAAAATAGAAACATTTTGTAAACCCATTATCTTACGGCCCAGAGGGAGTTAAAGGATCTGTCTCAGCTCTTGTTGCCTGTAACAGTTGGCAGAACCAAGATGTGACTTCAGTGTCTGACTGTCCTGGGGATTCTGCTCATCACTGCTGCTCTCACACATGTGAAGACCTGGGAGGTGTCTTCTGTAGTGGAAACTTGGGACTGGAAGGTGGTCTTCAAGGTGGACTTGTCCAACAATTTACATGGTCATGGCTTAGTCGTCACACCAAAGCTGTGCCCAGCACCTGGACACAGGGAGCTCACCACCTCCTGGGACTGCCCACTCTGTCCTGGCAGGATTTCCCCAAACTACACCCAAGCGTTTCCAGGAGATTCTGCCCTGCTGCTAGTTCTTCTCTGGGAGGTCACAAGAACCAAACAGAGCCCAGCACACAGCATATTGGAAAGCTCTGGATGCAGTAAACTCATCCCAGAAGCAGAAGCTGCTCGGGGAAGAGCAGGTACAAGCTCAGATGTTTGTCAAGTATCAAAATATGGGAGATTGGGGAGGGTGAGTGACTCACCTTCTTACCCGTGTCAGCCAAGTGAGCCACTCCTATCACTGAGGACACTTTTCATCTGGTCAGTGTGGGAAACTCATCGACGATAATTCACTTTCCAAGCCCTGGATTTCTAGATTCCACACACAGCCTCTCCCATTTCCTGCTTTCTGTGAGGTACGTAAGGATCCACCAGAACCTGTTTGCTCCTGTGAACAACTTGCTCACTGCCTCCTACATGCGATGAGGAGTGAGCCGTGTGAGTTCTGGGATCTGTAATATTGTCCTGCTCACTAAAACTATGTGACAGACCTCATTATCTGATTTATCAGCTCAGATGTGAACAGCAGCTAGGCCTGTTTCTAGCTTTTAATTGGCTGCAAAGTCATGTGCGATCCTGACCTCTTACTAAACTCTTCCCATTAAGCTTTCATGTTTACATAGCACCATAAATTTGGCTCATCAATTCTTCAGGACCTTCTCCAATTTCTGCTTCTTTCTGTGAAGGCAATTATCTTCTTGTTTGCCTTGCAGGTCTATCTGAAGCCTGACCTCCTGACCTACACACACAGAGCTTATGAGTCTGCCCTCCCCTCTGCCTGCCAAGCCTGAGCTTGTTCCGGGCCTCCCCTCCCTGACCAACTCACAGTGAGAACTATCCTCCAGCTTCCTCTCTTTCAAGCATCTCTAGGTCTCTTAACCCTCTCTTGCTTGGTTCACACTGGTTTGTATTGTTTGGCCTTCTCCCTTGCCAGGCATTAGCACATTTCAGCATTATTCAAAGGACCCTGTGACCCCTCCTTCCTAAACGAATCCAACTTTTTTATGAATACAACTTTTGCAGCAGTAGAAACCCAGGAAAAACGTGATAGTGACAGAAATGAAACACATATATACCTAACCAGGGTTCAGGAAATAGAGAAAATATGCCTGGAAAAAAAGATAATTTAAGTATTACTACTACTAATAATTATAACAGTAATAATAAATAGGTTGAGACTCTAGTTGCATAATGTATAGCATGTAAAAAATCTCCAAACATTGTTAGCAATAAAAAAAATACTAGAATTGACTCTGGAACAACACATGGGTGAGACATAAAATGTGTTAACAAAAACCATAGAAGGAATAAACAGATCCTTGTAATGCATAGAAAAAAAAAATAACAGACTACAAAATAGGAAGATTCACCCTGTGGGAAATAGGGGAGAAAAGCTTAAAAATATGGAAATACTAAGTAAAGACAGAAGAATAGAAAGTTTCCCAGATCTTTTTTTAATAAAGAATTTAATCTGTACAGAGTCCCTTTTAGGATTAATTACCAAAAAATGATCATCAGAAGATGCCATTGGGGAGCTTCAAAGACAAAGAAAATTATGAAAGAAAAAAAGAAGAGAAATATAAAGTAGCTGGGATCTTACAACCTGAACAACCAGAGCAAGGGAGTTAGGGTACAGCATATAAAATTCTTCAGTACAGTGTGATGTAGCTACAGCCTGAGGCTCAGGCCGAAAGAAGGGAGACCTGACCCTTGAATGACAAGGCAAGTACAGTAGATGACAGTATCCTCCATGTCACCTTATAAATTGGATCCTGTTAACAGTGAAATTGCCCCATAGGATTGAGGTTGTTGTAAATCATGATACGTAAGAATACAAATAACTTGGCAAGTTCTGTCTATCTATTCCTTCTATAAACATTTAATGAGCCTCAACTGTATGCCTGGTACCTACTGGGATGGTTGTTAGGTGTGTTTTGTTTTATAGCGACAATAATTAAAATGCTCTATATTGCCACCCCAATAATTCGACAACAAAAAAAGAAGAAAAAATGCTATAGTATTTGCTTAAAAACGTGATGTAGGTCATTGGGAGATAATAGATATCCCTGAAATATATGCTAAAGAAGAAATCTTTTAAAAATAAGTAACAAGCGAAGTATCAGTAATCATAGGGTTGGGCTCATTAGAAGCAATGTGGAGAAAACCCAGACCTGTAACTTACACCTTACAGCATCTGGTCTATTAGCAAAAACAAGCTAAGATAGAGCCAATGCCAGTGCAGTTCTCAGCAGACAGGCACTCTCTCCCATCGCCAGTGTCAAGGTTAATATTTTATTTATTTTAAAAAAAATATTTTTATTGAATTCAGAGAGGAAGGGAGAAGGAGAGAGAGATAGAAACATCAATGATATGAGAGAATCATTGATTGGCTGGCTTCTGCACACCCACACTGGGAATTGAGCCCGCAACCTGGGAATTGAACCATGACCTCCTGGTTCATAGGTTGACGCTCAACCACTGAGCTATGCCAGCTAGGTTCAATGTTAATATTTTAGAGGACACATTGTGAATAAGTAACCCATATATGCATCCATACTACCTGCCAGTGTTTCCCCTCTGAGAGAGTCAAGGAAGTTATTGTCAATAGATTAAAACCTATTTTTATACAGATGCTTAGGGGAGCATTGCTTATAATAAACATAAAACCCAAAACATAAAATGGGGAGAGGCCAAGTATCCAGAACCTTATCAGTGCAGAGGAATATTCGAAAACCACTGGCCACAAATTGAAAGTTATTCACAGACAGGTAACGTGAAAAAGTATGCACAGAAGTTTTAAGAGAAAAGCACATCCATTGAACACAGCAATTAGAAATTATATGTATGTTTGTGGAAAATTACAAGAGATTCTGAGAGTGGCAATGGTCCTGGTGATAAAAATGCTGGCTTTCATTGACCCTTTATATTTGCCATACTCTGTGCTCCATCCTTTATGAAGATGATTTCATTTAATCTCGACATCCTGTGCAGTAGTTTTGAGCTCCACAGAAAATGATTCATGCCATGTTAAGCAACTTGCCCAGGGCCACACAGCTAGTAAATTGGGAAGCTAGGATTCTCACTCTATAGTCCAAGCTAATACACTGCCTAATCCCACCTCAGTTATTTCTTGAGACCCACATTCTACTTGCTCTCTGGATTTGTTAGAACTGCCCCCAACTGATTTGTTTTGGTGCACTGTGGGGAGGCCCCTTTGGAAGGGCTGGCTTTGGCTTTGCCTGGAAGGTGGGCAGGTAGGATGGGGAGTAAGTGGAAAAAGGGTTGCATAGTGGGGAGTAGGGTGGAAAGGAGGAGCAAGGGGTGGGAAGTGGTAGGATGGGAAAGAGGGGGAGGGTTGAGGGGAAATATCTCAGCTAAAGGCTTGGAGAATTCTTAGAGGGCACCCGTCTCCTCTTCCTGACCCCCTGCAGCTCCTTGGTCAGGTCTACTTGGAGTAACTGCCTGCCCTCCCCCTTTTGTATTACCATACAAAACCCCAGTACCATGGCCATGCACTGTGTGTGGGGTTTGTTTTCCTAGGACCACCCTCTCCATTCCAGGGCCAAGGAATGAGTCCCTGCAGAGGAAAAACAGTATTTGTGTCCATGCTTATCCATGGCCCAGAGATAGAGCTGAGGGCTGGATGGAGAGGTGAAGGCTGTCTTCAAAGGGCTTAGACATTGTCTCTGCTAGAAACAGAATGATTCCAGCATGTTCTGCTGGAGATACGAATTTGGTGCAATGGGAATTGAGCCATAACCATGGGAACACAGCAAGCCAAGTCTTCATCAGGAATGTTTCCAGGTCCTCCCTGTGCTCTCACCACACTAGAGGTTTCTTTTTAATCTTCTGTTTCCCAACCATTTCCTTAGAACTTGCAAGAAGGGCTTTCCATTAAAAAAAAAAAAAAAAGTAACTTAGGCCCTGCTCTCAGCCCAGAGAGTTTATCATACGAATTTGTCTCAGTGCAGATGAGAGAAGCCCTATGACTCATTGTAATAAGGTAGATATTGTGACAAGAAAGATGTGAACATTTTAATAAAGACTCTGAGGGGAAATTTGCATAAAACAATCTTTTTGTTGCTTCAAAAGAGCCACTGATGCCTTATTAACGAAAAATCAAAACCAAATTCTGTTAAATATTCAGTCTGGGAATGATGTGGAGTATTTTCCTTATCTCCAGGGTGTTTTGTTTCTTCTTGACTGTCACAGATAGAGTTGAGGAGACCCTGCCTTCCCTCTGCTCACCTTCCTGAGGGCCCAGTATGGAGGTGCCGTCCTCTTCCTGGAGCCCCTGCTCTCTGAAATACGAGAAGAAACACTGGACAGACAGAGACTTGGAATTCCGAGAAGAGAACAGGAGACCCCTGTGCTCAAGTATCCCTCTATTCCTACCCTTGTCCATTTCTTCAACTTAAAAAAACATACAAACACTCAAGTGGATTTTGAGTCTCCTGTCTCGCATGGTGACTTGGGGTCACTTTCCCTATCTCAGCACCCAAGTGAAGTCAGTAACATTGCGTAAATTCATCCCTGAAAATTGACAGAGAGCTTGGGAGGCAGGCTAGCCCAGAACCCTGTTTAACCAGAGTTTATACCAGGTCCATAGGGTGGCTGGTGCTTGAGTGGGGACTGCCTGTCAACCCTTTGCCTCCCACCCCCCCATTACCCACCAGTGTCCTCTCTGCCCCCTCATCTCAGTTCTGTAGGATTCTGGCCCTTTGTATTGGGAGTGACTTAGAGAATACCAACTACCTTAAATATTAGCTCAAGTGATGACTAGGTTAATTAAGCTAATAATTAGGAAGATGAATTTATTGTGCAAGAAGTCGTCCAGGGTATGCCAAGGCCAATTAAAATTAAAATTAGAATTAACTGTCCTTCGGGGTTCCCTGCATCCCTGGCCTCACTGTTGGCCCAGACCATCCATCCTTGACTGCACAGTAAAGAAGGCCCTTTTCCTTCAAACTCACATCATTGCTCAGAACTTATCACTGCCCAGGTATAGTCGGGAGAGCAGCTGTCCTTTGGGGTCACAAACCCATCATCGACACAGGGAAACATCTTGTTGTTTTCACATGAGAACAGTAAGGGAGGAGCTGATTTCATTTCCTCCTCAAGATGGATGATTTCCAAGAGATGAAACGAAACTAGGTGCTTAAACCCATTTCCTTCCAAGGCCCGCCTTGGCTCGCCAGTGTCTTCTCCCTTTGCTGCTGAACCCAGCCTGCAGCGACAAGCTAGACGAGCTCAATCTGAATGGGTATTTAATTTGATTTCCAGGATAATGTATCCCCCACAGGTGCAGAATCCTCTATGGAGTTAAGATGGGCTTATTATTGACTGGGAAGAGTTATCTAGACACCCCCAGTACTAGACAGAGCAGAAAGAAGTTACATAAATGGGTCTTAGGAGCCTGACATCTTTGCCCAAATACAACTCACTGCTTTGAGAGATTGACCTTCTGGGCGAGGAGCCTGAGGACTTGATGTCACTCCTGCTTGTCTCCGATAGACAGGCCTTTCCAGCTCCCCGCCGACATGCTGCACTCTGTCCTTTCTGCTTACGAAAATAAACGGATGTGAGTCTTCATGCAGATGGGAATGAAAGCATGTTAGCATCTCTCTTTGGGTTGGTTCTTGCTGTAAGCTGTATACTAGCCTTGCCAAGCTCAGCCTGCCTCTGGGTCTCCCTATCAGGCTCAGATCAGCTTGTCCAGCTCTCTTCCCGTTGTCCAGGTTCCCAGGCACTTATAAGCTTCCTGCCTACCCTTGGGGGCTCTCCCCTCCCTGGGGTCCACTGTGAAGGACCCCAGTAGACAGTGCTTCCGTCTCCATTTCCCCTCTTCTTTTTGCTCCCAGAATGACAAACATCCAGGCCCCCTTTGCCTTAGGTAGTTTGTTCAGATCCTGAACTTTGGCCCTCAGTTTTCATTTTTGAGTGTGTGACTCAACCAACTCCAGGGTGTATGGTGCTCTCACTGGTAAACAGTTCACTATCAGCAGCTCCAAGCATATGGTTGAGATCTGTGCCTCCAAAAGTTACCCATTTCTACCTGTCAGAGGTCTCCAGGCTGCTGGTAAATGGGGGAGGTGATGCCAGCTTCTTGGATGCCAGGGAAGCTGAATTAGTGTCGGCCTACAAAGTATAAATAGAAAATGAGGATTTAATTGAAAATGGCTACCATTGTTTTTGTCCATGCAAAGGATAGCAGTCTGAACAGATATCAGCCCTAGGAACTTTCTCTACTAGTAACACTTCAAGCCCCACAACCTTCTTAAAAGCTCTTTATTTGTTTCAGAGGATCATGGAGGTGCACCCTTGAAATTTTGAAAGCATCTTTTCTTTTTAATGGAAGGGTATACTGAGGAATAGTTGATATTTGATAAACTGGGCTATTGCTGAGGCTTTAATAATGAATACCACAGCCATACTGCCAGCTCATCTTTAGAAGATGCTCTCCTGGCAATGCCTTGGACTTGATCTTGGCTCAGAAGCCACTGATTAATTTTAACATCCTTTGCTGTCCAGGAAGGCTGACTCTTCGAAGCCATAAATTCCCAGCTCCTTAAAGTCTCACAGGCCGTCCTTAGTGTATCTTTCTCTCTCCGCATTTACTGTAAATACTTTAAGCATTCTGCTTGTAACTATCTCGAGCTAGATCACGCAGTTCGTTGGGTATATTTTATTTTCCACATTACTGCAAGTGACAGTCCTGCTAAACTTCCTGTCACTACATAACAAAGATCCCCTTTCCTCCAATTTCCGATCCTCAACAAACCATAGGAAATTGTCATGTTTATAGGTAAAAAATGGTTGAATGTCAGACAATTTCATATAGTTCAACTGCATGGATACTCTCCGTTAGTTTGTGAGTGGGAGCAATGGCTTAAAGTTAGCACATCCTTGACCTTGCCTGCATGCTGGAGTCACCCTGGGGAGGTGTTAGAAGTCACAATGCTCAGTCTGCACCTCAGGCAATTACATCAGACCCACTGTAGGTTCATTTCCTTAGGCAACTGCAATGTGTGGCCAAGCTCCAGAACCACAGCTTTAGAGTATGCATGTAGCTTATTTCCTGAGATCAGTCTCTCCAATGTCACTGTGGCCTCCAGTTATCTGGGACTGTACCTTAACCCTCCAGCGTAACACTGATTTAGAAGTTAAAACTTTAATGTTAAAACTCTCATTTTATAAAGTAGTATTTAAAATTTGAGTGAGGTAAATACTGGGATAAATTATCCTGAGAGTAGGAAATTAGAATGGCTGTTGCATCACCCTGTGATGAATTAATTCCCCTTATTTTATTCTCTGGTGCTTATGACTCGAAGGGTTCTCTGGAGGATCAATGGCAAATTCCCTTTTCTTTGGAGCTTTCCTTTTTGCCTTGTTGGACTCCTGGCTTCTTTATTTTCGTGGGCTTTGTTGTCAGTTTTTCCCCTTTCTTACCTTTCAGAAAATCCTTCTGATGTGAACTCCTGGTGGGCTCCTCTCTTGACTTTCCAGAGCTGCTGTGGATTGGTTATAATATTTCTTCTGTGATTGTGGAAGAGAGACAATATTACGTGTTCAGTCAGTTCACGCTCATTGAGCACTTAGCGCGTCCCAGCTCCCTTTCTGAGAGCCCTCCATCTATCAGGTCGTTAACCTAACGTGAGGAAGAAGTTATAGTTGTATTCTGAGAATTCTCCAGAGAAACAGGAAAAATAGAGAAAAGATTTATTATAAAGCGTTGGTTCACGTGGTTATAGAGACTGAAAAGTTTCAAGGTCTACAGTTGGCAAGCTGCAGACCCAGCCGAGCTGATGGTACAGTTCTAGTTAGAGTCTATAGGCCTCAGTTTGTTGTAGTTTGAGTCCAAAGGTAGGAAAAGCAATGCCCAAGTTCAATGACAGTGAGGCTGGAGGAATCCTCTCTTACTCAGGGGAAGGCAGGCCTTTTTGTTCTACTTGGGCCATCCGCTGATTAGATGAAGCCCATCCCAAGAGGGAGGCCATCTGCTTTCCTCACTCCACCAATTCAAAAGCTGATTTCATCCAAAACACCCTCACAGACACACCCAGAATAATGTTCCACCTAATATCTTGGCATCATGTGGCCCAGTCGAGTTGACACATAAAATTCACCATCACATTTTCACTTTATTTTATAGATGAGGAGACCAAGATATAAGTGAAGTTGATTAACTCAAGCTCACACAGGTATTGGGTGACAGAGCTGGGATTCAAAGTCAGGCAGTCTGGCTCAAGCATACATGTTCTTAACTTAATCGCTACTCAGGTTACCTCTCTAATGACTCCTTCTATGTACACTTTGACAAAGGCTGGGGCAGAGGAGGGAACTTGGGAGCATGTTGCGTGTTTGGAATGTTTGCAGTAAGTGAGAAGAAAGAGAAAGTTCATTAGGGATCAAGACAAAGATTGCCACTGACACTGAGAGCACAGGAGAGGCTGGGGAGCTGGGATTCAGGAGAAAAGCAGAACTGTTGGCACTGACCATGTTTTTAGGATAGGGTGGGCCATAATCTTCCTAGCTGTGCTCTTATTTGTGGTCCCTTAAAGTAGACCTACAGACTTTTTTGCTTGAAGAGTCCTATTGTCAATACTTAAGGAAGGGCAGGAAGAAAGGAGATGGAAGTATTAAAAAAAAATAACTTGTGGGAATTGGGTTCTGGAACCTTCCAGCATCCTCATAAGAAATTATCCTGTTTTATGACTCATTTCTTTTTTTTTTTTTTTT
>PVJC01038572.1:0-16694 GCA_004026665.1 Murina feae | reverse complement strand
TAACAATTCCAGGTTATAAATTACCCAATATTAAATCATCGTATGACAGTAAAAATTTTCTGAATCTCAACTAGACATTGAGATGCAGTCAATTCTAATTTAGACACTAGCTTTCCAACCATTTCTTGATTTTGAAATATAGAATTTCACATTCATGCTTTTAAAAGTAATCACTATCACCTGAAAGTTATTTTAATATATAATTTATATTTATCCTTTGAGTCATTAACCCAGGTTTATACCTGATAATTTAAAGTTCTACCAGAAAAGAATTTGACTTTCAGTTAGTCAGTAAAGAATATCCAATATTTAGATAAGAAATTCAATTATCTTTTCATAGAAGCCAAGATGATTAGAGTTCAGAGAACCAGAGGCACTATGCTGTTTTATTTAAACATATAGCTGAACCAATTCTGTTTTAAGAATATATTTTATTTCAAGAAATTGGATCTGCTTTAAGGGCCATAAACTCACACTACTGAATCCATATTTATTGCTTTTAAACTAATTATTTGCTAAACTACTATATTAAATTTGTTTGTTAAATAATAAAAGCCTTTAGCTGGAATTACCTGAAATTTTTGTCCTGGGCTATTATTTTGTTATGTTCAAACTCAAATCATAACAGACAATGCCATAAAAACTTTCCTGGGGGCTTAAAAAACAAACATAAAAAACCAATAACATAGCTGTTTTCTTTTTAAAAAAAATCTTTATTGTTGATATTATTAGAGATTTCACCTTTTCCCCCTCATTAACCCCTTCCTCTCTGCATCCACCCCCTCCCAAGGCCTTCACCACACTATTGTCTGTGTCCATGGGTTGTGCACATATGAATATGTTCTTTGCTTAATCTCTTCTAGCACTCCCACATGCCTTTCCCCCTGAGAATCTTTGTCTTTTGCAAGCTTCCTTATCTCTTGATCTATTTTGTTTGTCTGTTTTTTTTGTTCATTAGATTCCACATATGAGTGAGATCATGTGATAATTATCTTTGTCTAAATGGCTTATTTATTTAGTATAATACTCTACAGATCCCTACATGTTGTCTCAAAGGGTAAGAGGTCCTTCTTTTTTATAGCTGCATAGTATCCCATTGTATAAATGTATCACAGCTTTGTTTATTCACTCATCCACTGATGGGCACTTGGACTGTTTCCAGATCTTAGTATCTACACTAATAAATGAGAAACATGCAAATTGGTGTCACTCCACTATACTCACCAGCCAATCGGATGAGTATGCAAATTAACCCAACAAAGATGGTGGTTAATTTGCATACATAGGCTCCCAGTGGCTTGGGTCCCAGGAATATTATTGGCACCTAGATCACTCTGAGATAGGCCACGTGTGGGCCCTGAGCAGTATAGGAAGGGCCTTTGCCAGGGGGCTCCTAGGCAGGGGCAGAGCCAGCCATTGGAGCTGCGGTGGGGAGGGGGCTGCCCAAGCCTAAACCCTCAGCCAGAGGCATTAGGCCTGGGTGAGGTTGGAGCAAGGGATCAGGGGAGTTGGGGATCCCCTGCCCAGGCCTGGCACCTGAACCAGAGGTGTCAGGCCTGGGTGGGGGGCAGAGCTGATAATCAGAGAGTGATGGGGATCATGCCTCTGGCTGAGGCATCAGGCCTGCATGAGGGGAGAGCTGGAGATCAGTGTGAACTACAGAGTAAACACCTTTTCTTACCACTCGTTGGCTAAGCTCCCTGTATGCCACTGGTAATATTCTTAGTAACCTGGGTAATAAGAATCCAAGAAGGTGATCGAGGGTTTTTCCACCACACTCCTGGCACACACAAAAAAACAAAGGTTCACTACTGGAGGGCTAAGAAATGTCATATCCTGCCCTAGCCAGTTTGGCTCAGTGTATAATGCCTGGGCCTACCAACCCCATGGTCTGTGTTAAATTCTGACCAAGGACATGTACCTAGATTGCAGACTCTTCCCTGGCCGGGGCCCAGGTCAGGGCATATGCAGGAGGCAACCAATCAAAGTGTTCCTCTCACTTTGATGTTTCTCTCTGTTTTTCCTTCTCTTCCACATTCTCTAAAAATCAATGGAAACATATCCTCAGGTGAGGATAAAAAAAATAATAAATAAATGTCATGTCCTATGAAAGACACATCTTGAAAATACCAAAAGAAAGTTGTCATTTCTTCATGGTGAAGGGACTGGAGTCCATGTTGATGAAAACACCTTGGTGGTTGCAGTGACTGGCAGTGGCTGCAAGGTGATGGAGCTAGTGCCTTCCTTGGATCAGCCTGATCACCTCCCACAAAGGGAGACCAGACTGTGGCCTAGGCCTGCTCCCCAAGGGGAGCAGGGCACAGGCCTAAGCTGTCAGTAGGGTATCCCCTGAGGGTTCTCAGTATGTGAGAGGGGGGCAGGCTGGGCTGAGGGAATGCCCCCCCACAGTGCATGAATTTTGTGTACTGGGCCCCTAGTTATAAATGACACTGCTATGAACAGAGAGGTGCATACATTCTTTTTGATTGATGTTTGGGGATTCCTGGAATATATTTCTATAAGTGGGATTACTGGGTCAAACGGCAATTCCAATTTTAATTTTTTTGAGGAAACTCCATAATATTTTCTATAGTGGCTTCACAAGTCTGCATTCCCACCAACAGTATACTAGTGTTCCATTTTCCCAACATCCTTGCCAGCACTCATTGTTTGTTGATTTATTGATGGTAGCCATTCTGGTGGCTGTGAGGTGATAATTAGTTGTTATTTTAATTTGCATGTCTCTGATGATTAGTGAACTTAAGTATTTTTTCATATTTATCTTGGCCATCTGTATGAGCCCTTTTGAGGATTGTCTATTCAGACTTTTGACACATTTTTTAAAAATGTATTTTTATTGATTTCAGAGAGGGAGAGAGAGATAGAAACATCAATGATAAGAGATAATCATTGATTGGCTGCCTCCTGCACTCCCCCTACTGGAGATTGAGCTTGCAACCTGAGCATGTACCCTTGACCTTAATTTAACTTGGAACCCTTTGGTCTGCAGGCTGACACTCTATCTACTGAGCCAAACTGGCTAAGACATTTTCTACCCATTTTTAATTGGATTGTTTATCCTCCTTTTGTTGAGTTGTATGAGTAATTTATATATTTTTAAAATTTATCCCTTATCAGATATATCATGGGCAAATATGTCCTACCATACAGTGGTTTCCATTTCATTTAGATGCTGGTTTATTTTGTTGAGCAGAGTCTTTTTATTTTGATGTAGTAACATTTGTTTATTTTTTTTTATTTGGTTTCTCTTGCCCAAGACATTCTATCAATAAATATTCTGCTATGTAAGATGTCTGATACCTTGCTGCCTCCTTGTTTCTCTAGGATTCCTGTGAGTTCACTACTTACATTTAAGTGTTTTATCCATTTTGAATTTATTCTTGTGTCTGCTGTAAGTTGGTGGTCTCTTTTCATTTATGTTGCATATGTCTGTCCAATTCTCTCAGCACTATTAATTAAAAAGGCTGTCTTTATTCCATTGTATGTTCTTTCCACATTTGTCAAATAGTAATGGAGCATAATGGCTTGGGTTTATTTCTGGATTCTCTGTTCTGTTATATTGATTTATATACTTGTTCTTATACTAGTACCAGGCTGCTTTGAATACAGTAGCTTTGTCATATAGCTTGATATCCAGTACTGTGACCCACCAACTTTGTTCTTTCTCAAGATTGTGAGAGGCTATTTGGGGTCTTTTTAGATTTCATATGAATTTTTGAAGTATTTGTTCTAGGTCTTAGAAATATGCCATTTGTATTTTAATAGGAATTGGTTTGAATCTATAGATTGCTTTGGGTACTATGGACATTTTAATGATGTTAATTCTACCAATCCATGAATACGATATATTCTTCCACTTGTTTATATCTTCTTTTATCTCTTTTTTCAATGCTCTTCAGTTTTCCAAGTACAGGTCTTCTATCTCCTTGGTTAAGTTTATTCCTAAGCATCTTACTTTTTTGTTGTTGTTGAAGCGGTGAATGGGATTTTTTCTTTTTAGCTTCTCTTTCTCAGAGGTCAATATTGGTGTATAAATTGCCATTGATTTCTGGGTGTAAGTTTTGTATCCTGCTACATTGCTGAACTCATTTATTAAATCCTGTAGTTTTTTGGTGGAGTCATCAGGGTTTTCTATGTAAAAATGATGTCATCTGCAAATAATGACAGCTTTACATCCTTTTTCCAATTTGGATGTCTTTTTTCTTCTTTTTGTTTTATTGCTGTGGCTAGGAGTTCCAGTACTATCTATATACATAAAAGGCTAATATGCTAAGTGTCCAACCATTTGACTGGCTGCTGTAACATGCACTGACCACTCAGGAGCTGCCCTGATGTGCACTGGCCATTTACAGAGAAACAGCAGCATGGACCTGGCACCCACAAATCAATGCTCGGCTTCCCCTAAGTGGGATACAGACTCCACCACCACCCCAGAGCAACACCCCACTAAGTTGCAGCTGATGCTGCTGAGACCCCATGGCACAAAATGCAGCTCACAGCCCAGCTCAGCCCAGAACAGTGACTGTGGGCTTCAGGTAATGATGTCATGTAGCAACACCCAGCTTCCTCTTCTTAACAACTAGTCTCCTTGAAATTTCTTCAGCCCAGGAACACAACTTGCTTTATAGCCAGGTGGAAACATTTTACACTTTAACCAAATGTCTGTTAAGCATTTTCCTGTGCCTCATCTCATTTCATCCTCACAGAATCCTGGAGTAAGTAGATAGGAGACTTGGTGGAATCCTATTTACTTTAGCCAGAAAAATGGAGATTTAGAAAGCTTAGAAACTTGACCCAAATAAAAAGAAGTAAAAAATGGTGGACCTTGAAAATGACTTTAGATTTTCTCATTGTGCAGAATATAGTCAAACACTGTTGTAGTTAAATGTTGTATCCTTTGTTCTAATAGAATGATCTACAATAAACATCTATTTTGTGTAGATATTTGCTGCTGCATTGATAACAATTACCTGAAAGAGAAGTTGAGGTGCTTCACTGAGCTGGAAAAAGTTTAGCTAAATCAGAAAGTAGGTCTAATTAAGTAATTGTATTCTATATATATAAAAGGCTAAGGTGACTCACACAAGCGTGATACGTATAAAGCTATTGATGTCGCCAATTGCATTTGTGTGTTTCAATATGTTATTGTTGATCGTGAATTTGGTTGACACTTCTATTTTAGAGAAATGGCGAATAGTGATATTAAAATATTTCTCCTAATCGATCTCCTTTCAATGTGCACCAGGCCACTAGTGTTGAATAAGAGTGATGTAAGTGGATTATCCCTGTTTAGTTCCTGTTCTTAGTAGAAATGATTTTTATTTTTTTCCCATTGAGTATGATATTTGCTGTATGTTTGTCATATATGGACTTTATTATTTTTAGGTATGATTCCTCTATTCTCACTTTGCTGAGAGTTTTTATCATACATGGGTGTTGGATTTTGTTGAATGTTTTTCTGCATCAATTGATATGATCATGTGATTCATGTCTTCAAATTTGTTTATGTGATCTATCACATTTATTGATTTTACCAGATTTGCATCCTTGCAATAAATCAAACTTGGTCATGGTGTATGATCTTTTTAATATACTTTTAAATATAAACCATTTTATTGTTATACTAGGGGCCTGCTGCACAAAAATTTGTGCACCCTTGGTGTCCCTCAGCCTGGCCTGTGCCTTCTCACAGTCTGGGACCCCTCAGGGGATGTCCACCTGCTAGTGTGCCTGGCCAGCCTGGGTGAGGGGCTGATGGCTGTTTGCAGGCTGGCCAAGCCCCCCAGTGTGGAGCCTCACCCTCTTGGGGTGAGGCCAGCCTGGGCGAGGGGTTGAGGGCCGTTTTCAGGCTGCCCACAGTCCCTTCAGGGTTTGGGTCCTTACTGGGGTACCTGGGCAGCCTGGGTGTGGAGCTGAGGGCTGTTTTTACGCTTTTAGGCTGCCCAGAGCTCCCATTGACCCAACATCCCAGCAAGGCTGGCTGGAAGCAGGTTTCTGGGGTTTATTTATCTTCTATAATTGAAACTGTTGCTTTAAGCCAAGGCTTAGGCAGGTAACGAAGCCTCCTGTTGGCTTCAGCTCCATGGCTTCTATAATTGCAACTATGTTGCTGTGAGCAGAGAGAGGCCCAGCGGGCCGAGGCAGGCAGTTTACTCCTGGTGCAATGGAAGCCTCCTATTTACTCTAGCTCCATGACTGCCGGCCTCCATCTTGGCTGGGTTATTTTTCATACAACCACTCTGATTGGCTGGTGGGTGTGGTTTAGGTGTCCCATAGAAATGGTCAATTTCAATATTACTCTTTTATTAGATAAGATGTTTAACATTAGTCTTACACAAAGGCAACATAAAATTTTTCTTTTTTAAATTTAAGTTCTTTATTGTTTAATGTATTACACAAGTGTCCATTTCCCCCCATTGACCTCTCCCCAGCTATCCCCAAACCCCAGCACATGCCCTCTCCATACCCCCTGTCTGTGTTCATTGGTTATGCTCACATGCATGTATACAATTCCTTTTGCTGCTTTCTTACTCTTCACTCCCTGCCTTCCTTTATAGTTTGGATGTCTATTAGATGTTTCTATGACTATGGTTCTGTTTTTGTTCATCAGTTTATGTTGTTCATTATAGTCCACAAATGAGTGAGATCATGTGATATTTATCTTTCTCTGACTGGCTTATTTCACTTAACATAATGCTCTCCAGTTCCATTCATACTGTTGCAAATGGTAAGAATTCCATCTTTTTTACCACAGGATAGTGTTCCATTGTGTAGATGTACCACAGTTTTCTAATCCACTCATCTGCTGATGGGCACTTAGGATATTTTCAAATATTAGCTATTGTACATTGTGCTGTTGTGGACATAGGGGTACATATATCCTTTATGATTGGTGTTTCTGTACAAGAGAGTTCACTGCATAGGAGAACATATTTGCCAATATTATCTCCAATAAGGTTTTAATCTCCAAAATTTATAGGGAACTCATATAACTTAACTAAAAGAAGATAAATAATCCAATCAAAAAATGGGCAAAGGACTTAAATAGAAAGCTTTTGAAAGGGACATACAGAAGGCCAAGAGAATATGAAAATATGCTCAAAGTCACTAATCATCTGAGAGATGCAAATCAAAAGGACAATGAGGTATCACCTCACACCTGTCAGAATGGCTATCATCAACAAATAAACAAACGACAAGTACTGGTGAGGATGCGGAGAAAAAGGAACCCTGGTGCACTGCTGGTGGGAATGCAGATTGGAGCAGCCTCTGTGGAAAACGTTATGGAGTTTCCTCAAAAAACTAAAAATGCATATAAGCATAATCAGTGGACACAAGACATTGGGAGTGGGGTGGTGGGAGGAAGGTCAAGGGAAAGAAATGGAAACCTATTTAACACTCTTTGTAATACTTTAAGCAATTAAAAAAGTTAAAAAAATAAAATAAAAAAGCAAAAACAACAACAACAACAAAACAACTAAAACTGGAACTCTCATTTGACCCAGTAATAACACTTTTTGAAATACTTTTAGTTTTGATTTGATAATATTTTGTTGAGGATTGTAGCATCTATGTTCATCAAGAATATTGGCCTGTAATTTCCTTTCTTTGTAATGTCTTTATCTGGCTTTGAAAATAGGATAATGCTGGCCTCGTAGAAAGAGCCTTGAAGTGTTCCTTGTTCTTGCATTTTTTGGTGTAGTTTGCTGAAGATAGGACTTCTTTATCTGAATATTTGGTAAAACTCTGCTGTGAAACCATCCAGGGCAGGGCTTTTGTTTGCTGGGAGTCTTTTGATTATTGTTTCAATTTCATTATTTGTTATCATCCTATTCAGGTTTTCTAATTCTTATAGATTCAATTTTTGAAGTTTCTATTTTTCTAGGAATATGTCCATTTTGTTTATCTTGTCCAGCTTATTGGAATATACTTGTTCATAGTATTTTCTTATAATCCTTTGTATCTCTGTGTGTTAGTTGATACTTCTTTTATTTCTGATTTTATTTATTTGGGTCCTTTCAGTTTGTTTCTCTATGAGTCTGGTTAAAGGTTCATCAATCTTATTTATCCTTTCAAAGAACAAGTTCTTGGTTTCATTGATTTTTTTTTTTTTGTCTGTATGCCATTTCTTTCTACTCTAATTTTTTTCTTTACCTCTATTTACTTTGGGCTTTTATTTCTAATTCTTTAAATAATAGGGTTATATAGGTTATTAAAATTTTTTGTTGTTTCTTGAGGTAGGCCTGTAGTGCTATGAAGCTCCCTTTTCAGACTGCTTTCACTATGTCCCATAGATATTTGGTTGTTCATTTTTATTTGTTTCCAAGAAGTTTTTATTTCTTCTTTGATTCATTGGTAAGCCATTCATTGCTTAATAACTTGCTATTTAGCTTCCATATCTGAATGTTTTAGGTGCTTTTATTGTAGTTGATCTTTATTTTTTATTTTTTATTTTTTTAAAAATATATTTCTTTATTGATTTCAGAGATGAAGGGAGAGGGAGAGATAGAAACATCAATGATGATAGAGAATCATTGATTGGCTGTCTCATCAAGCTCACAACCCAGGCATGTGCCCTTGGCTGGAATCGAACCTGGGATCCTTCAGTCTGCAGGCCAATGCTCTATCCACTGAGCAAAACCAGCTAGGGCTGTAGTTGATCTTTAGTACAATGAGATTGTGATTGGAGAAGGTCTTTGATATAATTTCAATGTTCTGGAATTTGTAGAGACTTAGTTTGTTTCCTAACATGTGGTCGATCTTTGAGAATGAACCTTGTGGACTTGAGAAGAATATATATTCTGCAGATTTTGGATGAAATATCTGTAAATGTCAATAAAGTCCATTTGATCTAGTTTGTCATTTAGGGTTGCTCTTTCCTTTTTGATTTTTTATCTATAAGATCTTTCCAATAATGTCAGTGGGGTGTTAAAATTGTTACTATGATTGTACTAGTATATTGTCGATCTCTCCTTTTAAGTCCTTCAGAAGTTTTTATTTTATATACTTGGGTACTCCAAATTAGGTGCATATATGTTTACCAGGTGCATATATGTTATATCCTCTTGTTGTCTTGATCTCTTTACTACTATGAAATGCCTTGTAGGTAACTTTCTGTCTTTCTCTGGCAGCCTTTTAGAGTTTGTCTTTTATTTAAAGTTTGTCATTTTAATTATGATGTGTCTTGGTGTGTGTTTTTGGCTTCATCTTTATTGGTATTCTCTGTGGTTCCTGGACTTGAGTCTCCTGGAATTGTGTTACTTTTTTTCTTCACCAGGTCAAGAAAGTTTTCGACTATTATTTCTTCAAACAAATGCCCTATTCCTTGATCATATTTTTCTCCTTCAGGTACCCCTATGATGCAAATGTTCTTATGTTGTTCCTAAGCTCCATTAAACTCTCCTACTTTTTAATTTTTTTTTCTGAATGTTTTTTTCTATCTTATCTTCTAATTCACTCACTCACTTCTTAGCTTCTTCTAGTCTACTCTTGGTTCCTTCTAGGGTATTCTTTATCTCAGCTATGTCATTCTTCATTTTTGATAGATTCTTATTTATGGTTTCAACCTCTTTTTTCATGCTGGTGTCATTCTCATTAAGTTCCTTGTGGTTCTTATTAAGTTTCATGTAGTTCTCACTAAGTTGTTTGAGCTCCCTTAAGTATTACATTGAATACATTAACTGACAAATAGCCTCCATTTCATTTAGTTCTTTTTCTGGTGATTCCTTCTTTTCTTTCATCTGGGAGTTGTTTCTTTGCCTCCCCATTTTAGCATTTGGTAGTCTGGGTACTGGGTGAGGCAGGCTAGGTTTTGGGAGCAGGTCCATGCATGGGGGGTGTAGTGACAGGATGTGCCTTATTGCAGTGGTGGGTCCTATCTTGTGGGGAAGCCTGGTTAGGGCACTGTGTCACTGTGGCAGGTCTATGTGTCTGGGGCCGTGGGGTCAAAGCATGGTCCAGTCTTTCATTTGACAGGTCAGGCACACCTGGTTGTGAAGGCAGAGCTATTTGTCTGTGGTGTCAGGTATTGGCAATAGGACTTGTTATAAGGTGGCAGAGCCACTTGTCCAAGGGTATCAAGTCAGTTTCAATGGGTTACAATGTGTCTGGGGACACTGGGTCACTGTGCAGGACAGGGTGTACCACATCAAGGTGGTGGGACCAGTAGTCAATTCAGGCATGCCAAGACTGGGCAACAGGTCCATATATCTGGGTGGGCTGTGTGTCAAGAGCAGGTGCCTCACTTTTCCAGGCATAAGGATGGGCTAAGAGCACTGATCCTCAAGTTGAAGGGGCCAGGAAGGGCCTGCCAGAAACCAATCATTGTTTTAATAATAGAGAGCTGTGGACAGGGAATTAATTGCTCTAAAGGGTCAGAGCTAATTATTATGTAGTGGTAGTTGAAGAAGCCCCCAACTGTTAGTCCTAAATTCACTGATTGTCTTTTATTGAAGTTTCCTGCCTAGGCGATATGGGTGTATCCTATAATTTTAATCTTAATAAAAGGGATAGAAAATCCAGAGCAAGGAATAGTTCTCCCACTAGGGTTGGAACTACCACCTGGCCCCCATTTCCCAAATTAAATGTTTTTCTAGGTCTTTTTTATTTGTGTGTGGCCTTCTCCAGAACCCGAACCCTGAAGTGGAACCCTGAACCACTCAGGATGTGAAAGGGGCTTCCACATTTGGCGCCTGACCACGGGACATCTGGAGGAAGATGATATTTTTCACATAGAGTGAAGAAGGAAAAATACACCGAGAAAAGGTATGGAAAATTCACAAAGAAAAAGGTGAGAGAGATTCACTGCACGCAAAGCCCAGGGACTAACTGCAGAGTCGTGACCCAGAATTTTTCCAAACCTGTGTGGATTCTTGCTAGAAATATTAAACTGCAACAGGGATCCAAGAGAGAAACTAGTCAGACTAACAAGGACCTTGCACTTGGAGCTACACCATGCAGCTGCAGATAATCAATTACCTTATCTGCAGAGAGCAGCAACTCCAAGCAATCCACTGAAGATGAGGAGCAGGAGGAGGATGAGCTGGACAATAAGCATCCTGGAGACAAGCTGGGGCATGGTAAAAAGGATGGTACAAATGCCTGAGAATGTCTTTCTTGCCATGCTAGTAGTGATCAGCTGTACGGTAATATTACCTGGGGAAAATGGGGCAAATGGGGAAGTATTTTTGACTTATGTCCCTGGCCCTTCATGGGTAAGAACCCTTGTGTAGGCTGATCCCTGCCTAATGTAGTCATCGATAATACCAAACATCTTGGTTCATCCAGGAGGATGGCTTAGAGTAAAGAATATCCTTACATGATATTATTCTACAATATCATTATAATTTTTGATAATTTGTAACAGCTTATTGTACAATTATTCCAAACAAACTTACAAACTAATTTTTTGATTGGAAATAATATAAAAAGGACATGAAAGGATTTAATCCCTTCCACTGTGTGGAGGGTCCCTTGGGAAGGCACTTGAGCATTCTATGTTGGCCCCTCTTGTCCTTTTAGCAAAGAGGGACTCTTTTCTTATAATCCAATTGCTCACAGCTGTTACCTGAGCTTCAAGTTGAAACCTGGTAGTGGTTGGTACCATGGATCTGTCTCTCACCCAATGGTATGAGCTGGGCTCTCTCTGGAGAAGAAAACTGGGTTCCCTAAGATCTGTGATCAGTGCCAGGGCCCTGCCAGTGTCCAGGGTGAGATCCCAAGGCAGGTACTTGGCATGGAGGCCACAGAGGCATAGACTATCCAGGAAACAAATGAACCTCATATTGCCCTTCTTGGCCCCAGAGGATGGCTGGTTAGCCAGAGATGGGTAAGATTCCTCAAGGAAGGGACAACCTAAGACAGGCACAGTCACAGAGGGGCCATCAGGAGAGAAGTTGGAGGTCAACAGTGGTGGGACATAGACCCTCACCTCCCCATACTTGCAGGGGCCTGAATCCTAGCCCCTTCTGAGGGAGGTCTCCTACCCCATGGCTGCTTCACTTCCCATGCCCAGATCAGATCAGGACCCAGGCAACAGAGGCTTGGCCCAACTCAGATTGGACCTTGGGTAACAGAGACTTGACCAACAGCAGCTGTCCTATATCTAAATCCAGCCTAGCATCAGGAATGCTCAGGACCTACTTAAGAATGCAAACAATCCTTTCTACTAATATTTACAGAATAAACTAAGATTGTAATTAGAGCATTAAATTCAACAGTATAATAATAATTAATTTTTTATATTAATTTGATTAGATAATTGGAGTAAGTAAATTATTTAGGAAGGTCTAATTGTACAAAAAGTTGTTTCTAGAGTATTAACTAAAATTTTCCAAAAGCCTCCTAATAATAATAATAAAAAAGGCGAGGGATGCTGGAGTAATGTTATATAAAGAAAGATTATCCTGAAAGTAAATTACATCTACAAATCTAGAAATTTTTTACTTTGAAAACTAATTTTCATTTGTAAAGCTAATAGCAAGACACCCATGAAAAACACACATGGTGTCAAAATAGGTCAAAGAAAAAATTGTTTGGACAAGGACGGAAAGGATTCCAAGTCAAATTTGCAGAAAAGATTCATTTATTAACCTTTGGTGGAGAATATGTTTGTGTATTTTCAGAAAACAACACCAAGACCATGTGGATTAAAAGCAGTCCAGAGATGGAAGATGCTGTCAATGCCTTGCCATGATAACAGTCAACAGCTGTACGTCCCTGCAGATTGTCCATGATCAAGTCAGAGAGGGTTGGACCTATATTGCCACTATTTGTCCACCATTTAGATATCATAATTGACATGTATACATGGGGAACTGTTTGACATTGAAACTTGGACTCAGAATTGTTAGACATTGAAGATGGGACTCAAATATTTTATTCTTATATGTTTATTTTTAAATCTGCAGACTTTTTAAAGGAAAGAAATGGGAGAGATGCCAGGAGCCAATCATCGTTTTAATAATAGAGAGCTGTGGACAGGGAATTCGGAGAGCTGGTCAACCTTAATTGCTCTAAAGGGTCAGAGCTAATTATTATGTAGTGGTAGTTGAAGAAGCCCCCACCTATTGGTCCTAAATTCACTGACTGGCTTTTATTGGAGTTTCCTGCCTAGGAGATGTGGGTGTGTCCTATAGTTTTAATCCTAATAAAAAGGATGGAAAAGCCAGAGCGAGTAGTAGTCCTCCCACTAGAGTTGGAACTACCGCCTGGCCCCCATTTCCCAAATTAAATGTTTTTCTAGGCCTTTTTTTATTTGTGTGCAGCCTGAACCCTGAAGTGGAACCCTGAATCATTCAGGATGTGAAAGGGGCTTCCACAGGGCCAAGTGCTCCTTTAGTGAAGGGGAAATGGTGGGTTCCCAGTGTTCCCTTTTTGATGGGGGCAGGCTATTTGAGACCCTCCACAGGTGAAGGAGTCAGGGCGGGCCAGGCATGCCATCATAAAGGTAGTAGAGATAGTCATCTGGGGGTTAAAATTCAGGCATACTAGGTTGCTAAGTTTGGCCTGTGTGTCTAGAGGTTTCTGGTACCAGAAATGGCCCCCCAACACACACCTGTCAGTGTCCTAGAGGCATTTAGGCATAGCTTCTCCCCACAGCCTCCTCCTGTGGAAGACCATGCAGCTTCTCAAAAATGGACTGCTCTCTAATCTCAAGTGGAGAGAAGTACTGGGTTGAGCAGTTCACAGCAGCCACTGTCAATTCCTTAATGCAATCCCAATTTTTGATAATGATTACAAATTATTAATCAATCCATCTCCCAGCCCAACTCCTGGTAGAACTCAGGCTCCTGGAATCTGGATACCTTTGGGCTCTGGATGTCCTACAACTTGGTGTACAAGTTCTTCTGAGGATCCAACAAAGGTTAATGCACATTTTGATTAGGAAATTCAAGGATTCACTAGTGGTTCTTCACCTTTTCTAGTTTTAATAATAATAATAATGATAATAAATGCAAATACATATAGTGTTTTTTATAGTGCTAATTATTTTTTATTATTTTTTAAATATATTTTATTGAATTTTTACAGAGAGGAAGGAAGAGGGATAGAGAGTTAGAAACATCGATGAGAGAGAAACATCAATCAGCTGCCTCCTGCACACCCTCCGCTGAGGATGTGCCCACAACCAAGGTACATGCTCCCAATGGGTATCGAACCTGGGACCCTTCACTCCACAGGCCAATGCTCTATCTACTGAGCCAATAGTGCTAATTATTGCTGCAAGCACATTACAAGTATGAGCTCATCTAAAACTTATACCACTTCTAGAAAGTAAGTATACTAATTTTTTCTTAATAGTTCCTTTATATTTATAATTTTTACTAGCTGTACTCGGCCACACATTGCTGTGGCTCAGTCTGGTTAAATGGAAAAGATAGAAAAGAGAAAATGCATGCTTCTAATATGTTTAATCGCACAATGCTTGTGGGTATAATGAGCCCTCCCAGGTGGCAGCCCCTGCCATGCCGCCACCCCCGCCCTGCCTGGCTGGTCTGGCCTCACACATGTGCACCTCTGCAGCCCGGGTGCCCCAGTGCCAGCCTACACCCCCACTCCCCACAGGCAGCCTATACCCCGCGCCCCGTGCCCAAAGCGGACCAGCTGCTCCTGACTCCCTCCAGCAGGGGCCTTTGCCAATCCGCCTCAAAGCCAGAGGAAAAAGGAGCCAAGGAAGCTCCCTTGCCCTCGCCCACCACACTTTCCGTGAGCCCTCGGCCGCTGGCATTGGGGGGGACCTTGGTGGCCGCCCACGCCCCAAGTCCCAGCCCAGCCCAGCCTGAGGCCCATCCCCATGCTGGTTGATATTTCATAACATGATAATTGGCATGCTGATTGAATTTCATCCCTGGCAGATGAAGTGAATTCCAAAATTCTGTTAGATAATTAACACCTTCATCTGCTTCCACAACAGTGTCAATGGACTTGTATGTAACTGCCTGGCTTTGAATGTTAAACTGAATAATATTGTTAAGTTCGTAGTATGTGTTGCTTTTATGTCCAACAGATGGTACTGTTTTTCAAAAACATGTTTTTATCTCTTTTTTCAAAAAAAAGCATGTTTTTACCTGTCACAGGTGTGACATCTATATAATGTAGGTATATAAAACACACACGTATTTGAATGCAACGTTGTGTCAAAATTTCAAAGCAATTGGTGAAGAACTTTTGGAGATTTGAGATTTTGAACAAATGAACATTTACATTTTTATTTATATAGATTATCTAAATGCATGGTTATTATATTTTAGATTTTAATATAATTTAAAATTAAGAATAATGAAAAACAGAAACAGAGTATTTTTGTTAAATAACATCATAATAAACTATCCACCTCAGTCAATACAACTCCTATCTACTGCCATCACCTTATCTAAACTAATAAAAGTGTAATGTTAAAATTGACCATTTCTTTGGGATGCCTAAGCCACATCCACCAGCCAATCAGAGTGACTGTATGCAAATTAGCCCAGGCAAGATGGCGGAGGCTGGAGCCCCGGGGTCCCGCAGGGCAGACAGAAGACCTCTGCCTCAGGATCCAGGCCACAGCTACAGGGCAGGAGGAGCGAGCCAGCCCATGGCGACAGTCTAGATGGGGGGGGGGGGGGAGATGGAAAGGGCTAAGCACAGCATGGGGTGAGAAGAGCGAGCTGCATCGAGGCTGGGGCCTAGAAAGCGATCTATGGCTGAGGCACACACACACAGAGGCTTAAGCCTCTCTGTGTGTGTGTGTGCTCCAGCGATCCATCACTTTCCAGGCAGAAGCAGAGGGGCAGGACCAGCCAGCCTGCCCTGAGGCTGCGGCCTGGAAAGCGATTGATGGCCGGGGCACACACAGGGAGGCTTCCTCCCTGTGTGTGCCCTGAGATGGATTCCAGGCTGATTCCAGGCAGAAGCCGAGGGGTGGGAGAAGCGAGCCCACACTGTTGTCCAGGTGAGACAGAAGCTGTGCCATTGGTGGGTTCCCGAGTGGAGGGGTGGATGGTCCAGAGGTGGAGGTGCTCCTGCTTTGCAGCTGCAGTGCCGGGGCTGCATGGGCAGCTGCCACCTGGCTGGGGCTGAGCCCTGAGCTGGGGGTTAATGTCCCCTCCCCATGGAAGCTTTAATGAGGGAAGGATGGTTGTTCCCTCTCTCTCACACACACCGCCTCCTGGGCCCACTCTCTCACGGGCTCCATTTTCTCTACCACAGGGGCAGGGGTCTCCTGTGAGAGGCCCCGTCTCCCTTCAGAGCTGGGGTGAACCCGTGTGAGCCAGGCAGGGATGGGTGGAGGGAGCAGCAACCAGGGAGACTTTGGGGGGAAGTAACCAGGTGGGGGAGGGGTGGAACAGGATGGAGGGAAGAACTTTATAAAAGAGTCAGTGGGCAGCAGAGTTAAAAAAAGAGGATGTATGAGTGAACTGTAGAGCCTATAATGAAAACCAAGTATAGTTGTGTACTGGGGAGAGATTTTAAAAGTAGAAGTCAGAAAAGAAAAAAAAGATAAATGATAGTGGATAATTAGGCAGGTAGATAGATAGGTATTAAAACAGTGGCAGTAAGTAGAGAAGAATGTATGGCAAAGGTAGGATGAAAGAAAAAGAGGGAGGGAAGAAAAGTTATTAAGGGGGAGCTGGTAGAGCTTGAAAGGAGAATGGGAAGAAGGAAGGAATGGGGGAGGGAGCAAAGCAGGT
>PVJC01038571.1:0-16706 GCA_004026665.1 Murina feae | reverse complement strand
TTCCCACTCCCAGAGAGGGAACAAAACCAGCACGAAGAACACACCGCAAGGGTCACTATACTCCACACCGGTGTCAGGACTGACCGGTGCCACGTGCTCCAGCATCACAGAGGGCCTTTGTCCTTCACAACTGCCTGTCCAGGGTCTGAGTACAGACTGTGATGTGTTCACCCTCGAAAAGCATCCACAAAATACAACACTGAGACCATGGATTGAAGAGTCACGGGTTCAATTCTGGTCAAGGGCACACACCTCAGTGGCAGGTTCGATCCCCAGCCCTAGTCAGGGCGTTTGTGAGAGGCAACCAATCCATGTGTCTCTCTCAGATCTCACATGTTTCTCTCTCTCTGCCTCTCTCCCTTCCGTCCACTGTCTCTGAAAATCAATCCCTAGCACTTACAAAGTCTCCCCAAACCCACAAGGGCCTCAAGATAAAGGATGTGATTTAGAGGAAAAGGTGCCAACTCAGTACCAGGAACAGGGAAGTGATCTTTCAACCAGGTGATACTGAGTTGAGTGAAACCTCCTCACCCTCCACACAGGCTAGCCCGACAGAACAAAAGGGGAAAGAGGAAGTGCAAAGGCCACAAGAAATATACATTCCTGATTCCAAATGAAGTATCTTTGTTATTACCCTTAGAGTCATCACTTCTTAGCATTGCTCGCCTCCAATCCTTTCCAGAAATAATCATCGCATCAGAATACAGTTGTCCCTGCGTACTCACAGTGTCCCTCTCTGTGGTCAATAGCGATCTGAAAATATTACATGGAAAAAACCCAGAAATAAACATCTCTCATGTTTTAAATGTCCTGCTATTCTGAATGATGTGATGAAATTTCTCGATAGCCTACCCCTTCCAACCGGGATGTGCATGAACTATCCCTCACGCAGCATTTCCATGCTGCAGGTGTGCTTCGTCGCTTAGTAGCCCTCAGTTGTCAGATGGACTGCGGCAGTGTCACAGAGCTTGCATTCAGTAACCCTTATTTTACTTAGCAGTGACCCACTGTGCAAGAGGAGGGATGCTAGCAATCTGGACATGCCAAGAGAAGCGGGAAAGTGCTTCCTTTAAGTGGAAAGGTCATGTATGTATTGGAAGACACATAGTACAGTCCTGTGCCCCAAATGATGGCATTTCAGTCAACAGTGCCCCACATATACATTATAACGCAGCTGAAAACTCCCTATCACCTAGCTGATGTCATGGCCGCCTTAAGTCATGGTGCAAGGCATTACTCACGTGTATGTGTGGCGATGCTGGTGTAAACACACCTACTGGGCTGCCAGTCATATGAAAGCACAGCACATACCATTGTGAACAGTATGTGAATAGTTGATAATGACAATACACAGCTATGTCACTGGTTTATGTATTACTAGACCATACTTTGCATCATTGTTTTAGAGTGCACCCTTTCTACTTATTAAAAGTTTACTTGGGGCCTAGCCGGTTTGGCTCAGTGGATGGAGCGTCGGCCTGTGGACTGAAGGGACCCGGTTCGATTCTGGTCAAGGGCATGAGCCTTGGTTGCGGGCACATCCCCAGCGGGGGGTGTGCGGGAGGCAGCTGATCGATGTTTCTCTCTCATCGATGTTTCTAACTCCATTCCTCTCCCTTCCTCTCTGTAAAAAATCAATAAAATATATTTTTTAAGAAAAGCTTGCTTGGAATGGCTGGGGGTATCAATTGGGGGAAAATGAGACATATGTAAAACTTTAGACAATAAAAATAAAATAAAATAAAAGTTTGCTGTGAAACCATAGCCATGTTACACTAGCAGCAGCCTCACACACCTTGTTTACCGCGACTCTTAATTGCCTCATTTTTTCTTGTGCTTGACATAATCTCACATTGTTCTGTAGCTTTAGTGCAGCCTGAAGTGCACAGTGTGTACAAAGTCTACAGTAGCAGATAGTGATGTCCTGGGTCTTCACCGTCACTCACCAGTCACTCACTGGCTCACCCCAAGCAACGTCCAGGCTGGTGGGGAGGGACACAGACTGCAGAGCAAGTGGAGATGCAGAGCTTCAGTGAGGCAGGCAGATGGGCCTCACTGCCCAAGCAAAGCAAGGGTTAGGGAAGGACACACCTGCTCAGAACCCCAGGATGAACTGGGCAGCCAGATCTCAGGAAGGGCAGACCAGCGGGAGCTGAGAACTGGCCATACTTTTGTTGTTATTGTTAACCCTCACCTGAGGGTATTTTTTGCACTGATTTTTAGAGAGAGTGGAAGGGAAGTAGAGAAGGTAGAGAGAGAGAGAAACATTGACACATCAACTGCACGCATCAACCCCAAAGGGGTGGGGATAAAGCCTGCAACCCAGGTAGGTGCCTTGGACCAGGAATCAAACGTAAGATACCTTCGTCTGAGGGCTGACCGTCTAACCACTGAGGCCCAGCCGGGGCCTGGACACTCTCTTTTCTGCAGACTGTACGTTTTGTTGTTCTTAAAACTAGGTATAGCCCAGCCGACGTGGCTCGGTGGTTGAGCGTCGACCTATGAACAAGGTGGTCAGGGTTCGATTCCCGGCCAGGGCACGTGCCCAGGTTGCGGGCTCAGTCCCCAGGGTATGTGTGCAGGAGGCAGCAGTCAATGATTCTCTCTCAACATTGATGTTTCTATCTCTCCTTCCCTCTCTGAAATCAATAAAAATATTTTTCAAAACAACTAGGTATAAATTAAGCAACTTCAAAGTTAAACCGAACCTGCAACACTAGCCCCCAAGTTCCTAGTGGCATTTCAGCACTCATCACTAGACTCCAAATCCCCAAGGAAGGAACCAGCTCCTGTCTCCCAACTGCAGCCTCCGCCCCACCAGGATAGTGCATCTTTGGGTCACGGGTCCAGCTGGCCGAGGCTGGGAAGGGGAACAGAGCCCCCCGCCCCCCAAGGACCAGCATGGCTTCTTAGTCAGCAGGGCTCAGAGCAGGCAAGTTCCCCGGACTCGAGTGACCCCTGTAGCCTCAGGAAGCCCCGGAGGAATAAAGAGCCGAATCCCAGGACAGGGGGACAATTCAGGTACCCAGGGCGTAAAACTGGGGCACAAGAGGGAGGCTTCATTACAGGAAAGAGAGAGCAGTCAGCGAATGTGGGGCGCACAGTGAGGGAGGGCTGGAGACACGGGTGAACAATTGCCTCTCTTGCAGAGACCCGGCCACAGAACCCTGCACGGGGTAGGAAAGCAATGAAGACCGTCTGGCTGATTCATTAAGTAACTCAGCTTATTCAGCCAAACCAGGCCTGCTGCCCCTCCGAGGAAAATGTGGATCAGTGTGTCAGTGAGGGCCGCAGCCCCCAGCTCAGAAGGGAGCTCGTTTAAAATACAGACACCATTGAAAATACAGAATCCTGGGCTCTGGGAGTTGGGCCCAGGAAGCTGCACCACACTGTGGGCTGCACGCTATAGATGGAGACCCTGATCGAATGGGAATCTGTTGCATATTGGATTCTATTTGCCCTGAACGTCAGGTAAAAGTGATTTTTTTTTTCTCCAGTTGAACAAACCGGGGGCATTGACAGTATTCATATAAGCACATCTGGGTGTGAAAAGGAAGGGAACCACACTTCCAATGGAGTCGGAAGCCCTGAAGGGGGAGCTCTCATGCACTTACCATGCGTCGCCATCTAGAAGACCAACAGGAAGAAGCAAGATAAGATTTCTTTTGATGAGGGAGGACATTTTTTCCACAGGAATTTCATCTCCTGCTTTGAGGAAAAGGAAGTTCCCTCCCTGTCCAGCATCAACGCACTAACCACTGCTTGCAGTCAACTATAAAGGATCACAACCTCGAACTCTTGCTCTCCTCCAATTACCTTTGGTTCAAAACACCTCTCCCCGATTTCCTCCTAAAACTAAGGTGACCAGACGTCCCGCTTTTGGCGGGACAGTCCCAATTTTTAACAGTTTGTCCAGCGTCCCGCAGCATTTTAAAAAAGTCCCGATTACTCTTTGTAACATTTTAAGTAATAATAAAAAGAAAAAGAAAAAAAAAGAACCCCCCTCTCCCCTAGTCAAAGGTGTACCGCTTTAAATCTGGTCACCTTACCTAAAACGGAATGAAAGCTAACCTTCCCTTTTTCTCGTCGGACTTGCCTGTGGTTTGTCATAGCTTGCTTGTCCCAAATTGCAATTGTCTGATATTCCCGAATAAACTCATCTTGCTGGGGCCTGAGTTTATTTGGCTGGCTATTTTAATTTGGAAGTTGACAGGGTTCATCGGTGAGATGTGGTCCGTGGGTGGAGGTTATCTCACTCCTGCCTGCACACTGGACAGGTTTTCCCAGACTCTGTTTACTCACAGGCCCCAGCTGCAGGGCCGGGCAGCCCCAGTTTCTGCTGCAATCCCAGTGGCAGGATCCCAGCCCCACCCTTACAGACCGGCTGGCAGTTGGGTCATTCTCTCCAGACCTGAACCCTGTTCCTAATTGGTCCCTGAGAGCCTGGTGGCCTGCAAATCTCTAAGTCCCAGCATATTACCTGCCCTTGCCATACTAACCTAGACCTCAGGAAGGGATGTTGCCTTCATATCCCTTACTAGTTTCTTTTCTTCATTCAGAAATATTTATTGAGCACCCATTGTATACCAAGCACCGAATAAGCAAAGTAAGTGGGGTTTTCAAGTCTCCACAAGAGTGCTGCTTGTTGTTAACTGTTTTAATTTCTTGTTTTCATTTTGGTGATAATTTTTAAAAAACATCTGATATTCTGCCATATAATTCAGAGTTTATATTTGTAAATAAATGCTTACGAAGTAAAGGCCTAATGAAATCATATTGTGATAAACAATGAAGAATCCAAAATAAGTGGAATAATTTAAGTAGTTAGGATGCCAAGTGTTTTGGATGCCAAACTCCAAGGAACCTTGTAGTAATCAGAACCACATTCTCATTCTGTCCATCAACCTTATCTTGTACCTACCAGCTTGTAAAAGTCCATTTATTATGAATGTAGCAGTAAGTGAACAAGAAAGAACCTTTCTGCTTCTCGTTCTAGCGATAATGGAATTAGACACTCACTTAATGCAGATTTCCAGATGTGGCAACGCTAACTTTACTTTTGAATGAGCAAGACAGTTCCACAGAGTTATCAAGTGGCATGTCATTGAAATCGGCACCTCAGGAATGCTCAAGGGCAGAACTGTAATCATGATTTCGAACTAGCAAACAAGGCCAGGCTAGCAGGCCTTCTCTGCACTAGCACTGAACCCGAAAGCCAAAGCAAATCAGAACTGGCCTCGAGACAACATGACCAATTGGTTTCAGAACAACAGCATCATCTGCCATCTTACATTAATGGAGGCTCGCCTGGACGATACTGACTCTGCAGGCGTTTGTGCTTCCTTCGTGCACTGGCTTTGTTTTAACGTGCGGACTGAGAGCTTACCATATGCCAGGCACTGTGCTAAGCACTTTACATGGATCAACTCAATCTTCACAACCACTCTGTGAGATCAGTACTATTATCTGCACTTCACCAGTAAGTAAACCGAGGCACAGAGAGATGAGCTTACCTAAGGATACATATAAGTAAGTGGTAGCTCTAGGATTTGAAATCAAATAGGTCCAGCTCCAGAACCTGTGTTCTTAACCATAACGCTGTAGTGTTTTATAATTGTACTAGAGGCCTGGTGCACGAAATTCGTGCACCCAGGGCATCCCTCAGCTCAGCCTGAGCCCTCTTGCTTCCAGGAGCCCTCGGGGGATGTCCCACTGATGGGAGGTGAGAGAGACTCCTGCCACCACCGCTGAGCTCACCAGATGTGAGCTCGGCTCAGGGCTTCTGGCTGAGCAGCGCTCCCCATGGGAGTGCACTAACCACCAGGGGGCATCTCCTGCATTAAGCATTATCAGTGTGCATCATACTGCACCCTGCTTATCAGTCACATCATACTGATCAGTTGTTCGGTCAATTTGCATATTAGCCTTTTATTATATAGGATCTTTTTATATATACATAACATCTATAATAATAAAAACTTAATATGCTAATTAGACTGGACAGCCAAACAACCTTCTGGAATCCTTCCAGATGAAGCCTCAACAGTGGGGGCCAAGGCAGAGGCGGTTAGGGGCGATCAGGCAGGCAGGTGAGCAGTTAGGAGCCAGTGGTCCCAGATTGCAAGGGTGCAGACAGAGCTGAGGGACCCTCCCCCTCCAAGTGCATGAATTTCGTGCACTGGGCCTCTAGTTTATAATAAAACCATAATATCCTAATTAGACCAGACAGCCAAACAATCTTCCAGACGACCTTCCAAACGAAGCCAGGGCTGTGAGGGCTGAACCCCTTGCACAAATTTCGTGCATCGGGCCTCTAGTCTATATATATAAAAGCCCAGTGACTGTTATGGCACAACGACCGGAATGACCAGAACAACCAGTCACTATGATGCACACTGACCACCAGGGGGCAGACATTTAATGCAGGAGTTGCCCCCTGGTGGTCAGTGTGCTCCCACAGTGGACTCATGGCTGGTGAGAGCAACAGTAATGGCAGGAGCCTCTCCCACCTCCAAGGCAGCACTAAGGAGCAGCAAGACAAGCAGGGGGGGGCGGTAAGGAGCGAGGGTCCCAGATTGTGAGAGGGCACAGGCTGAGCTGAAGGACCCCTTCCCCCCATGCACCAATTTCATGCATTGGGCCTCTAGTCCTATCTAATAAAAGAGTAATATGCAAAATAGACATCACTCCATCACAAAGATGGTCGCCCCAATAGCCACAAAATGGCAGCACCCAGTCCAGCTCAGCCCCACCTCTGAAGTGGTCAGGCCTGTTAGCCAGGCAGGTGGCGAGGGAGGTGGGGGGCCCGAGGGGCAGAACAGGCGATCAGAGGGGGCTGAGGGTGCCCTGCCCAGGTCAGAGGCCTTCGCCAGAGGCGTCAGGCATGGGCAAGGGCAGAGCTGATGATTGGACAGGTATGAGGGTGCCCTACCCAGGCATAAGGCCTGGGCCAGAGGCCTCAGGCCTGGGCAGGGGCAAGGCTAGAGATCGCAGGGGCCTGGGCTCCACAGAGCCAGCGATCAGAGGGACAGGGGCAGAGCCTGCAATCACAGGGGTCTGGGCACAGGCAGAGCCGGCAAAGCAGGGGCCTTGGGGTCCCCTGCCCAGGCTGCAGCCTTGGCCAGAGGCTGTAGTGGGGCAAGGGCAGAGCATACAATCAGAGGGGGCTGGGGGTCCCCTTCCCAGACCTATAGCCTTGGCCAGAGGCTTTAGTGGGGCAAGGGCAGAGCCGGCGATGGCAGGGAGCAGGATCATTGCCAGTGATCGCAGAGGCCTGGGCTCTGTGAAGCCGGCGATCGGAGGGGCTTGGGGATCTTCTGCCCAGGCAAAAGAGTAATATGCAAATTAACCCTCACTCCTTCACAAAGATGGTAGCAGCCAGGGAGCTGTAGCAAGCAGGAGGCTTGCATTGCCCCGGCGATGGAGGAAGCCAAGATTCCCACCTGTCCTGTGGGCCCTGAGCTCCACTTAAGGCAACAAAGTTTCAACTACAGAAGGTAAATAAACCCAAGATACCTGCTTCCAGCAGGTGGCTTTAAGCGGGACCAAGGCAACAAAGTTTCAATTATAGAAGTAAAAGAAATCCCAGAAACCTGCTTCCAGCACAAGGCCATAGCCAGCCTGATAACGGCCCTCAGCCCCTCACCCAGGCTGGCCAGACACCCCAGTATAGACCCCTACCCTGAAGGGGCTGAGGCCAGCCTGAAAACTGCCCTCAGCCCCTCACCCAGGCTGGCCAGGCACCCCAGCAGGACCCCCCACCATGATCCAGGACACACTTCAGGGCAAACCAGCCAGCCGCCACCTGTGCACCAGGCCTCTGTCCTATATAATAAAAAATTAATATGCAAACTGATCCTAACAGCAGATCAACTGGGAATGACTGGTCACTATGACACACACTGACCACCAGGGGGCAGACTCTCAATGCAGGAGTTGCCCCCTGGTGGTCAGTGTGCTCCCACAGGAGGAGTGCTGCTCAGCCACAAGACAGGCTGATGGCTGCCAGCACAGCGGTGGTGGCAGGAGCCTCTCCCACCTCCTCAGCAGCACTAAGGATGTCTGACTGCAGCTTAGGCCTGCTCCCCGCTGGCAAGTGGACATCCCCCAAGGGCTCCTGGGCTGCCAGAGTGATGTCTGACTGCTATCTTAGGCCCGATCCCCGAGGAGTGGGCCTAAGCCAGCAGGTAGACATCCCCTAAGGGGTCCCAGACTGCGAGAGGGCATAGGCTGGGCTGAGGACCCCCCCCAGTGCACAAATTTTTGTGCACCGGGCCTCTAGTATATATATAAAATGGGACTGGCATGTCATGGAATATATATTCCATATATATAAATGGAAATTTGGGATTATGTAAATACTATATGCAAAATTTTACATAACTGTAATTTTGCATACTTAAGTAGTTACAGTAAAAACCATTTAATCCAATATTCAGCTTGTGAGAATTTATTTTCTTTTTTTAAATTGAGGTTTAACTGAAATATTATGTTGGTTTTAGTTTTACAACATAATCTATAATAATAAAAGGGTAATATGCTAATTAGACCAAACGTCCTTCCAGAAGAAGCCAGGGCCAGAGCAAAGCCCAGGTCCCAGGTGCTGGAGGGAAGCCGGCGCTGGCAGCTGGGGGAAGGAAGGCCTACACTTGCACAAATTCTCATGCTTCGGTCCTCTAGTGATTTAGCAGTTGCATATGATTGCAAAATGATCACCACAGTAAGTCTAATTAACACAGAATTTCTTTCCTGATTAAACAAACAAACAAAAAGTCTGCTGTCTATTCAAGAGAAAAATGCTGCTTTTAGTGGTTTCTATTCTAGGTAACTGGTGCTCAGCCTAGATCCCAGGAGCAACCTGCAGAAGGAAGGGGCTCTGATAGCTGGCTCAGCTCTGCAAGCCCTCTCAGTCCTCACACCTCCCTCTCCTCACGTGCCAGCACCCCCTCCACACTAGGGAGGTCCTGCTGTATGGACACCCCTGAACTCATCCCCTTTGATTCAGTGGGAGACGGTATATGTCACTACTGCCGAAGTCTCCGGTTCACCAGCTGGGGTTCCAAAAGTGAATTATGCTTTCAAAACTGCATGTCAAGGGAGTCAGGACGATGCAAGCAATAAATGCTGCAGGGCCCATCTTCCCTCTTTGCAATCACACAAATGAAGCATAATTACAGAGTTAATGAAACTGCATTTTGCACATGACTTGGGAATTATGAAATCATAGAGCTGAAAGGGTCCTCAGGTCATTCAGTTCGAAGGTGCACGATCTGTTTACAAATGCAAACACTTTTACTAGCAGCCGTCATTTCAACCTTAAAATCTGACCCTCGGTGATCTTGATGCTCTTGGTAAAGTCTTGCCCTCTGTCCAGTCTCCAACCTCTTGAGTGATGAAAGTTGGCCAAAGCAGCAGTCAAGTGCCTTCCTGCTTCCTGGGTCACGGCTGTGGCCTTGTGTTCTTGAAGTTGACTGTCCCTGTGATGACCCAGTAATGGTCCGCCTTCCTAACGGTGGCCGAAGAGGCAGTTTCCCTGGTAGGCCAGTTTGGAAGTGTTTTCCAGAAGCTGCAGCCTGGGGTCTGCTTCTCCAGCCTTTCACTGATTTTTATCTTCCTGGTTCCGTGCATCAAATTCCTCTTCTGCTTCAAATACTCAGAGTGGTTCTTGTGTCCTGAAAAGGGCCCTGCTCAATTCATGTAACGCTGACAATCCTATGGGGACGAACTATGATCCCTTACTTACAATCTGAGGAAAATGAGTCACGGGGAGGTTCGTTAGCTTGCCCAAGGTCGTATTTAGAAAGTGGCAGTACTCAGTTTTGAAGACTATCTCTACAGCTCATACTCTCAAGGCTACACTGCCTCCTCAGTATGCTCTTTTAAATAGTAGGAATTAATGGTGCCTCGCTGGACTTGAATTATTTTTTCTTACCTAATGTTATTCCACTTGTTATTATAATTCTCAGAAGAGTCTGATTGGCCTGGCTTGGGTCTCAGATTCCACCTCTCACCCTTGATTGACAGCTTCATCAAGACCGCAGTGGAGTAGGGTAGTTCTCCGGAAGGAGTGTCTGGCTGCTGTTTCCCAAGGGCAGGGAAAGGGATGCTAGTCAGACCAAAACAACAATGTCCACTGCAAGTACCAAAACTGGCCCAGCTCTAATCATTGCTCACAGGTGCTGTGCTGTGGGGAAGATCAGACAATTGAAAAACGCCCAGATGTTACATGGAAACAAGCCTTTGCTCTGTCATATGACTTTCTGCTTTTGGCTCTGGGGAGGCTTAGGCGCAACTTTCTTCCGTCCTCCAGAATGAAGCCAGTTCACCTGACAGCAGCCCCTCACCACCATGCTGCCGCCGCATTTTGACCCCAACAAGGCTACAGGGTATACCTGAGGCGCAACGGTGGGGAAGTCGGTGCCATGTCTGCCCTGGCTCCCGAGATCAGCCCCCTGGATCTGTCTCCCAAAATGGTTGGTGATGACATCACCAAAGCAACTGGAGATTGGAAGAGTGTGAGGGTTACAGTGAAACTGACCATGAATGGCCAGGCCCAAGTGGAGGGAGAGCCTTCTGCCTCGGCCCTGCCCACCGAAGTCTCAGAGGACCGGACAAGGCAGAAAGAAGCAAAAAACATTAGGCACAGTGGAAACAGCACTTCGATGAGATTGTCAGCATTGCCCCACAAGCACTGTGATGCTTTTACTAAGATTTTCCCACAATTCCCTGAGATTTCTCCATTGATTGCTTTCCATGGCTGTCCTATTTTCCGTGGAATGTTGATATGTGACTAAGAGTTGGATGCAAAAACATGTCCCAAAATATCATATTTCACCAAACTCCGCCTGTTTCCCCAATTCAAACTTCATGTTTTTACTTTTCCCTAAAATATAAGGAATCTCCCAGCTGTAATTTCATAAAACCTCAGTGGTGGAGCGTAGCTCACCATCTTGTCATTCCCTGAACTGACCAAAACAGGAAAGTCTCATGTCATTTTTAAAAATATATACTTTTATTTATTTGAGAGGACGGGAGAGGGAGAGAGAGATAGAAACACCAATGGTGAGAGAGAATCATTGACCGGCTGCCTCCTGCATGCCCCCTACTGGGGATGAAGCCCACAACCCAGGCATGTGGCCTGACCAGGAACCAAACTGTGACCTCCTGGTTCCTAGGTCGATGCTCAACCACTGAGCCACGCCAGCCAGGCGGGTCTCATGCCATTTTATGAAACTACCTTTCCTAGTGATCAGAACAAAGGACGCAGTGTTGAAAGGGGAAGAGGACTGGTTCCAGGCGAGGCCAGCGCCTGCAGCAGTCAGCAAAGCGGCAAGGCAGTTTATCACTAGCCAGAAGCACGCTCGTGTTTTATCTGCCCGTGTAGATACAGTCGTCTCCAGGAAAGAGGCAGAAATACAGGAACCCTGGGCATTCTTTCTTCTGTTACAATAGGAAGAAAGAAGTTCAGGATGGTTGGGTCTCGCCTGATATGCCTGGTAATTAATGAGTGGAGGTCGGTGCTGTTTACCACATTAGCTGAGAGAGACAAAAATGTGCAGAGGAATAAAAGGACGCAAATACTGTTCCTGACAATGGTGACCAATCAGCTTCCTGAGAGTCAAAACTCTCTGGACATTCAGGGAGCATTTCTAAAGTTTTTGCTAAGTTGCTAAACAATCACCTCCGCCCAACAAACAATTTTCATCCACCAAGAGAACAGCAGAGCCTTGCATCAAGACGTGAAATGATAAATGAGCGTCGGGACTAGCCATGCTGATATAAACCATAACCAGGGTAGCGGCCATTCATTAGGAGACTGCAAGGCGGGATCCCTCCTTAATAGGATTCCGCACTCAGAGCTGTGCGCAGCCTTGCCCTGGTGACAATAGAAATCCCCCCTGAAGGGTGGGGCTAAGTGTCTTAGCTGTGTGACCTTGAGCCTAAGCACTTCCCTTCTCCATAGTGGATGTTAAAAGGAAACCAGAGTTTCATATCAGGAACTCAAAAACAATTTTTAAATAAAATACACTGATGTAATGCCAAAATGAAGACGATATTTGGGGAAAACCCACCTCTCTACCAATCCACGCTACCAAAGCTACCTCATCAACCCCCCCGCCCCTTTTATTTTTGCAAAGTTAAAGTCATTGTGTGTATGTGATCCCTTCATCTGTTCTTTTCCGTGACCATTATGGCAGGCATTTTCCCCATTTCGATCATAATTTTTAACAAAAGCTTATGTCCTCATGCTATTGGCCCTGATTTAGTAAATCATTTCCCTACTGCTCATCGGGCTGGAAGAGTCCCTATCAGCACAAGGCCGCAAAGGCTTCTGTTTGCTCTTAAGATTGGAGCTGGGAACTCTATTTGTAGCACATTTGCTACAAAAAGATCTACATGACTCACCCAGATGCAAGCGTGAGGCCAACTCAGGTGGAATGAGCTCCCACTGCAGAGGGTGCAGGGGCTTGTGGAAAATTCTGGAAGCTGGAGCTCCATTGTAGAACAGAGAATAGGATGAGAGGAGTGAGGTGCCAAAACAAAAACCTCTCCATGAAAAATGTGGCCCATCATTAGCTATGTTTAATACTGCTTGCCTTTCACCTTTGGTTACTAGCATTTAAAACTTCAACACAACAAATTTTTGTTCTTTTAAAATAACACGTTTTGCTCATTCTTTTTACAGTGAAAAAAGGAATACATGTGTGTGGTTTTTTAAAATAAATCCAGACACAGAGCAGATTCTCTCAGTTCCCAGGCCCCTGTCCTTCTCTAAGAAGCAAACGTTGCCAATCATTTCTTCTTTGTCCTTCCAGAGTTTTCCTTTGCATCTACATGCGTGTTCACACATGCGTGCCTCTTTTCATTGTTAGCACAAACGAGGCACATACTATACTGCGTTTGCTGTTTTTACTGGACCTCAGACCTCAGATCTTGGCATCAACAATCTACTTCATTATTTTTTAAAGAGCTGAATAGTATCCCACTATATGAAAGTGCTGTAATTTATTTAACCATTTCCCTATTGAGAGACATTTTCACAGTTTCTAGATTTTTGGTTTCTTATACTACAAATAATGTAACCATAGCCTTTTCCGATGGATTCAGGGAAATCAGAAGTTTTAGATTTCCTGAGACATCTTAATTCAATATAATTAATTATTTTCAATAAAATAATTTGTATAGATTTCAGAAAGGTATTTTATATAACTTACCATTTCATTTTTTTTTAATTCTCAACAAAAAAAAAAGTTTCTTAATTTTCATCCTCAATAAGGAAATAAATAGAAGCTTTCCCATTAGAGGCAGGAAAAAGACAAAGACGCACTCTTCCTGCTATTTAGCATTGCAAAAAAATTAAAAGTAAACAGAGGTATTAAAATTAGAAGAAGGTAAATCATCCTTATCTGCAATGATGTGTTGTGTAACTGGAAAAGCACACGAACAGAAATTAAACAGAAGAGCTGTGAAAAAAACAGTAAGAGCATCCTGTAAGGTGACTCTCCTATATCCTTGGCGACTGGCAAACTGGTGCAACTCCTTGGGGGTGTGGGGTACAATTAGGACCAGCTATCAAAACTAAGTGTGCACATGCCCACCAAGCCTGTAAATCCTACTCTCAGAAGGTGTCTTTCAAATATAACAGCCATGGGCTCAGAGACTCATGGCCGAGATATGTACATAGGGTGGGGCAAAAGTGGGTTTACAATTGTTTGCATGGAAAATAATACAGCAGTTACTAAATAATAATACAAGAATAAATTCTGTGTTTCACCTACTCACAACTGTACACCTACTTTTGCTCCACCCTACATGTGTGTAGATACAGACATGTCCAATAAAGCACGTCCTATAATAGCAAAAAGGCTGGAAACAACTTGTTTGTTTGTTTTAATATATTTTATTGATTTTTTACAGAGAGGAAGGGAAAGGGACAGAGAGTTAGAAACATCGATGAGAGAGAAACATTGATCAGCTGCCTCCTACACACCTCCCACTGGGAAGGTGCCCGCAACCCAGGTACATGCCCTTGACCGGAATCGAACCTGGGACCCTTCAGTCCACAGGCCGACACTCTATCCACTGAGCCAAACTGGTTAGGGCCAACTTGTTTGTTAAAAGGCTGCCTAGCCCTGGCTGGTGTGGCTCAGTGTGTCCCAAGCACCAAAAGGTCGCCGGTTTGATTCCCAGTCAGAGCACATGCTGGGGTTCTAGGCTCAGTCCCTGGTAGGGGGCACGCAGGAGGCGGCCGATCAATGTTTTATTCTCATATCGATGTTTCTCTTTCCCTTTCCCTTCTCTCTCTCTCTAAAAATCAATAAAAAATCTTTAAACAAATAGATAATAAATAAAAGGCTGCCTATGCTAATGTATGAGGTGGTATTATACAACATTAGCATTAAATGTTTCCCAAAGAATAGTCAAGAAGTTTGTCCTAGTATGCGTCCCTGAGGAACAAGATCCGGACAGGATAAGAGGAGCTTGTTTGCCATCATACACCTTTGGTACCGTTAAAATTTGCCATGAGCTCCCAAATGCATGCCTTGAAATGTGATTTACTTTTTTTGTACCACACGCAAAGCTTTTCTAATAGATCAATTTATCTTCATGAAATCCTTGATCAAACCGGGAGACTGATGTTTAGTTCAAATAGCTGGACGGCAATCTGTTCAGTAAGCAAAAGCCTATTTATTCATGGACATGACAGGGAGGAAACAACACCTCCATGTTTTGGGTGTATTATTGTCAATGTTGTGCTGACACTTGTTGTATTTCAGTCCTGACAGCTCTGAAATGGTTCGGCTGTGTCTCTACTCATCGACTGACTTTGTAGGTCCAAACGCTTCAAGGCCTGTGGTCAATCCATGTCATCAAACAGGGTGAAGCCTGCTGGCATGTAACCCAGAGCGACCTAGTTTTCCTGAGTGTCTTCGGGGACCCAGTCAAATGGATGACATGGACCCAGACCAGCAGGAGGGAGAGAGGAAACCTTACCAGGCGGCCATTCCGCTTGCTTTAGCTGGCTCCTCCCTTCACAGTGACTACCAACAGTGACAACACAGTTGCGCTCCCAGCCTCCTTCGCCTCAGGTATCCTCACCCGAAGCCCACCTCTAATCTGTGGAGGGATGCTTGGGTCATTCTAGTGGGCGGGAGGATGCAAAGAAATAAGGACAGGGGGTGTAAGCAACAGGAAATTCCACGTTTAATAACAATAGCATTTTACCTTAAAATTATCCAAGACTAAACTACATGGATCAGCTCCCAAATACTAGTCCAAGAAGGCCTAGGGTTCTGCTGCACTGGGGTTTGGGGTGGGACCTGGAAATCTACATTTTTACGACACTCCCCAGGTAATTCTGACGGGCAGCCAGGCTTGGCAAACACAGGTATAAATTATTCAGTGATACCCAAATTATTGTGAACCATATAACAGTCTAATAAATTTGGATGTGTCCCTTTGAGAGGAAAAAAAAGTCCTCAGGAAAAATTGTTATCATAAAGGAATTAAATGAATCCTCAAAAGTGAGTAAATGAATCCCCGTAAACACATCATAGTCACCGCATTAAGTAAAATTGTCTAATCAATAATGAAATAAGCAGAGATAGGACACTTTAAAGCCTGCAGGAGATATTATAATTCAAACACTAGCCTCGATCTGATAAATATTTTATAGACAATCAATTTTATTTCCTTCTACTTGAGAAATGAGTAAGGGCCTGCATTCCTGTTTAGCAACTTCAGGTTTTTTAATTGAATTGGGAGGGAACAGGGTTAGTGACTACATGGCCTTCTCTTTCAAGGTAAGTATTATCAACCTCACAGCTAAAAGCCACCAGGCCTCTTCTCTCCGCGTGGCAGGCCAGGTCATGTGGTCGTGGGCTCTGGCTCTGAACTACAGCTGTGAGCCACCTATGCAGAGCAGTGGTCCCTGCTCTCCAGAAAAGGCCAAGTCTGTGGGTGTCTGGTGCTGGCAGGACCCAGTCCTGGTCCTTCCTCCTCAACTCCCTCCTGCAGAAAGCCTTGCAAAACCTCAGGTTCTTTTACTTTATCAACCTAAGGACCACAATAAATGTTTAACAAGCTCCCAGGGGAGGGGGTGGGAGGAAGAGACTGATATACACTAACATCTGAGAACTTGAATGGTAGTTGTTCCAGAAAACTCCCAATCACCTAATTTGCCCTTCTTGAAAACATAATGCCACATCTACTCTAAATGAACAACAGTATTGCCATCATCTTGTAAAAACATATCACTTATGTCTTAGAAAAACATTTAATTACTCAACTGTCTTTTCTCTGAGCACTTTGTATTTTTGAGCTTTGGATCGCCAAACTGAAGTCAGTCCTAAACTCTTCTTGACCAGCACAAACGCAAAAGGACTTCACTGTAACCCAGCTCATCTGAGCCATTTTCCTTTTTTTTTCTTTTTTTTTAATTTATCTTTATTGTTCAGATTATTACAGTTGTTCCTCTTTTTTCCCCCATAGCTCCCCTCCTCCCATTTCCCACCCCAACCTCTGTCCTTGCCCCCCCCATTGTCCTCATCCATAGGTGTACAATTATTGTCCAGTCTCTTCACGCATCCCCAACACCCTTAACCCCCGAAAATTGTCAGTCCACTCCCTTTCTATGCCTCTGATTCTATTCTATTCACCAGTTTATTCTGTTCATCAGATTTTTTATTCACTTGATTCTTAGATTC
>PVJC01038570.1:0-16701 GCA_004026665.1 Murina feae | reverse complement strand
GAGCTGAGCTGAGGGGCGAAGCTTCACTTTCGCTGCTGCCGCAATGGAAAGGGCTGTTTACTCAGGTCCGGGAGTGGCGGCCGCCATGTTGGCTGGGCTAATTTGCATACAGCCGCTCTGATTGGCTGGTGGGCGTGGCTTACCCTGTCTCGGAGAAACGGTTAATTTTAATATTTCGCTTTTATTAGTTTAGATTATTGTATTTTCCATACAAACAACTGTAAACTTACTTTTGCCACACCCTGTATTTTAGAGGATAAAAATAGTATCTGGTTACACAAATTTGCATTTGTATCACTACTGAGTTTTTCACGTTTACTAATTTTGTGTTCTTTTCCCATTTGGGGGGATCTTGTTGACTTTTTATGAATTTTTTAAATATGTATTATTTATGACAATTTCCCCCACTTCGTTTCCTTCCTAATTTTGCTCATTATATTTTTTATGAACCAGAGCACTAAAAGTGTTTACAAAGTCAGAATCCATTGACCTTCTTCATTTCTAACATTGCACTAATGTTGAGGAAGCTCAATGATGAAATATACATCTAAATTTTCTTCCTTTTCGCAGGAGAGGCAGTGAGTGGCTTTGTTTTCCTAAGTAGCAAATTTTCAAATGTCCCTTGCTGAGCAACTCGCCTGTTCCCGCCAGTGGTGCGGCTTCCCGTATAACCTAAGCGCGTGCGTGCAGACGGGCCTGCTGCGGGGCTGTCTTGGCTCCTTGATCTTTGTGTTGATTCTTAGACATCTGTCAGTTCTCTAAGCATTGCAAACTTACATCTAATTTTTAAATTTATCTGTTAAATATTTGGATGAGTTTTTAGAATCCTTTTGGTACATTTCAAAAAGGAAATCCTATTGGGATTTTTCTTAGAATTAAGTTAAGCCTACCTTAATCTGGGAGGAAGTGGCATTGTGTTAATATTCAGCCTTCTTATCCAAGATATGGCTTGTCTCCCATTTTTTTTCAAGTAATTTTTTAGATCTCTCAAAGGATTGCAGCTTTTTCCCCCCCTTTTTACTACAGATCCCACATACTTAGGTGTATTGATCAGTATTTGATTTTTTTTTGGTTCGGATTGCAAATGGGATCTCTTTTATATTATATCTAGTGACTTTCCTATTGGAGTATAGATCCTACTACTAAATTATTTTACCCATTAAGTTTAGGTGGTTCTTTTAGGTTTTCTAGGCAAATGACAAGCTCCCTGCACACAACAGGCTGGAGCCCCCTATCTTGGCAATGCCTCCAATCTGAGGGTTGGTCTGTGAGTTCCTCCAGCAGTACTCAGGAGCCCAGTTGTAAGGATGGCAAAGAGCGGGTACCAAGTTCAAGGCTTCCCTGGGCTGGGGCAGTAGGGAGGCAAGGGGCAGGAGTTGACTCATGAGAGTAGTTGAAGTGTATGCTTCAGGGTCTTGAACAGAAAGGGCTGAGGACTAAAGGGAGGGAGAGTGAGGAGGGGAAGTGGTGGCCCTGGACTGCACACTGGGATGTCAGGTTTCAGCAGAAGCCATTCCTGTACGGTCCTGAGATCACTGAGGGCAGAATGGTCCCATCTTGCCGTTACGGGAACTGAAGCTCAGAGAGCTTGCCACATGGCCATCAGCTCCAGTCGGCGGCAGGACTGGGACTGGAGTGTTGTTGTGGGTCCTGTACTAGCTGACATTCTGTCTTTATTTTTCAGGTTCACTTTAGAACAGTTGACTGAGAGCCAGGAGAGACAACATAAGGGAAAGGAGGAGGCGAGCCCAGCAGAGCAGATAGGAGAGAGAGGGCAGGCTCCTCCTGGGCCCCTTAGGAGCTGCGCAGGGTGGGGCCAGCCGGGCCGTTGGGTCTTCCTGATGACCCAAGAGCCCCCTCAGGCAGGGCAGCTCACCTGAGTGTCCCACACCCTCTGCCATGCCATGCAGCTCACTCTGCATCCTCATTACACACTGTGGCACCACCATTTGCTCACTGTTCCCCCCACACACCCTTGTCTCCCACACGTTCTGGTCCCCAGCACACACCAGGTCTTCCCTCTCCCTGCCGTGTTTACCCCACGTGCCCCAGGTCCTCCGGTACACCTCACACCCCCACCTTGTTTCTCATTTGCCTTTGCCTGTAAACACTGTGGGTCCCTGCCACTCACACAGTCCCCTCATAGCTGTGTGCCCAGCTCACGCCCAGCTGTGCTGTGTCCACAGAGTGCATCGGACGGCTTCTGGAAATCTGTGGCCACTCGAGTGCCCAAGGAGCCCCCTGAGATTCGTATCCTCAACCCGTATTTCATCCAGGAAGCTGCCTTCACCCTCATCGGACTGCCCTTCAACAACGGCCTCATGGGCCGCGGGGTGAGAGGCTAGGCCAGGAAAGAGTGGGGAACTGGGTCAGAAGGACCTTGGGAAGAAAGGACAGATGGACGGGGGGAGGGGGCGAGAAAGAGGGAGGGGGAATGCGGGGGGGGGGGATCCCAGTCCTCAGGAATGGAGCTCAGCTCTGGGGAGCTTAACTGAGGATCTCAGCCCTCCAGCTGAACTCTGCGCCTGCCCCTCCTCCAGAACATCCCGACGCTGGGCAGTGTGGCCGTGACCATGGCACTGCATGGCTGTGATGAAGTGGCAGTTGCAGGCTTTGGCTACGACATGAGCACACCCAACGCACCCCTGCACTACTATGAGACCGTGCGCATGTCAGCCATCAAAGAGGTGAGGGGCTGGGTGGCCAGGGCGAGGGAGGGCACTTCCAGCACCAAGGACAGGCTCTGGCTGGCCACCATGAATGGTGAAGAGATGAGCCAGCGGCTGCTCCGGCTGCCCAGAGCTCCAGGAAGGTGCCACTACCCAGCTAAGGAGGCCCATTCCTGCCTGCGGACCTCTGACCACGAAGTATCCTCTATGCCCCGCCTCAAGAACCCAGAACCCTGTTCTGTTTCCTTCCTGAACCTTCCCTCTCCGGCACTCTCCCTACCCCGGTCCCACACCTGCCTCCTCCTTGCTGTTCCCCAGCCGTCATATGCTAATCTTAGCAGCAGCTCAGAGCTACCTTCTCTACCTCAAGTCGTCTTTCTCCCAGAGGACTCCTTGCCCCCTCAGACAACACACAGACATTGCCTCCGGGTCTCAGGACACCCCTGTATCTCCTCCCCCTCCCCATGGCCAAGCCCTGAAGCTCGTTGCAACCCAGAATTACCTCCTCATTACCCCGACTCCGTTAGTCATCCAGCTCTGTCTCTCTTGATGTATCTTCTTGCTTCTTTGTCCCCTGGCAGCACCCACCCCAAACGGTCTTCCTCACGTGCTCAGGCTCCTTAAAGTTGAAGAAGCCTTACAGGTCTCCCAGCCTGTCGCCACCTCCTGCACCTCTCCCTCACACCAAGAGCCCACGAGGAAGATCAGTCCCTCTTCCACCCTCACTTCTACCGCTAGCCTGGCCCTGGTCCCAGCCTGGAACCTGGGCCTCTGGGACAGGCATGCTGAGGAGCTTCTCTGCCCCTGCATTGGTTGGGGTCGCTGGAGGAACTCTCATAGTTCTCATCTCAGCTCACCCTCATTCCTGCGCCCCAGTCCTCACACGCGGGGACAAGGCTGCAGTGGGGACTGCCCACTCCTGCTGGGTGTCCCCCGTGCATGCTTCACTCCCACTTGGTCCTTCGCTCAGCTCAGTCTGGCTGCCCCTTCACTTGACATGACTCCCACCAAGGTCACCAGTGGCTTACCTCAAGGCTGCAAATGCGATGGACACGTGGAAGTCCCACCTTTCCTGGTCTCTCAAACACTTGTGCTGACCACTCCTTCCTCTTTGAAACCCTCTCCTGCTGAGTCAGTAGTTTCTGGTGTTCTGATTCACTCGCCAGGCTCTCGTTCTCTTGCTCAGTGTCCTTCATTGCAGCCCACCCCTTAAGAACCAGCATCAGCCAGGGCTCCATCCCAGGCCCGCTCTCCTCACACTGCAGGTTCTCCAGGAGGCTGGTGTCCCCAGCCACAGCTCAGTCACCATCTGGACTGTCCGAGGCTCTTTTGGTCCATTCAGGCTACCTCAAGTAATGGGCGCTTACTTCAAGTTTGTAAGAAAGACTTGGGAGTCCCATGGGAAATCAGAAACGGTCTTCCCCAGGCCTCCCATTGCCAGGAATGGGATTCAGGAGTGGAAAGCTCCTCCTGGTCGGCTCCCGAACCACCTGGCCCTCACCAGCGGCTCCTGCCTCCTCATCACCCCGACTCCATTAGTCATCCAGCTCTGTCTCTCATGACGTATCTTCTTGCTTCTCTGTCCCCTGCCAGCACCCACTCCAAACTCTCCTCATAGCTGTTACCTGCCCCCGGTGTCTGTTTACTTATATATTTGCTCTCTTACACAAATATTGTGAAGACTGTCAAACATTCATAACATAGAGAATAATATAACGAACTTCCATGTAACCCTGAGAGACCGTGACATAAGCAGTCGCTAGATCGTGAGGGGCTTTCTCTGCTCTGAAGGCTCGAGGGAGCCACAGGGGCAGAAGCATTTTAAGCCGAGGATCAGCACGTAGTGGGGCTTACTGTGGCTGCAGCGTGAAATAGAGGCGTGCAAGACAGGAACAGAAACCAGTTAGCAGGCCGCCCAGCAGTCGAGACAAGAGATGAAGACTCCTGACCCGGACACGGCGGAGAAATCCAGGCTGGAAATGTACATCTGTGAGTTGTGAGCACAACTGCATGTTCAGACACAGGCCAGGCGTGTGTGAGATTTCCCAGGGAGACGGTAGACTGGGCAGTGCAGGTAGTCGGCGTCCTAGGAGCACCACCATTCAGTAACAGGGTGAGGGAGGAGGAGCAGGCATGAGGCAGAAAAAGAGCTGTCGGGAGGAAGGCTCTCAGAGTGGCCGGTGAGGGATGGACATGTGCCTCCAAGATCAGAGGTCCTGGTGAGGCTGCGGACACAGGCCGGAATTGCGCCCCTGGCCATAGACAGTGCAGACAGCGTAGTACCAAGGGCTCCGGTCATCGGTGTGCCTGCCCGGAGGAGGAGTTGAGCGAGCACCCGAGAGGTGGCATTGCCTGGCCCAAGAGAGCTACACCCCAGGCAGACTTTTGTGTTTACTCTTTTATAGTGAACACTGTCAAACATATTCATAAACATAGAGAATGATATAACGAACTTGCATGTAGCTGCCACCTGGCCCTCCCCCCCCCTCCCCGCCCCACCCTCGCCCCCAGGGATGAGCACACAGCCAGTGTTGTTTCATCTGTTTCTTCCTCATACTTTCACTCCCCACTGATTATTTGGAAACAAGTCTCAGATGTATCATTTCAGCCAAAAACATTTCAGTAAGTTTTTCCAAAAGATAAGGACTATTTTCTACTATCACAATACCACGGTGGCACCTAGAAAAATTAGTAATTCCTTCATATCATCAAATAGCCAGTCCTTTGCTGACCTTTCACTTCTCCGTGACTCCCAGGGTGCGCCCTGTCAGACGGGTTACTTCTCCCTGCGGTGGAGAAGGGGTAGGCAAGGAAAGAGCTGTATGAGTGTCTCCGTTTGCTTGGATCCTGGCCCTGCCGTTCCTCCAGGCCTCCATCGTCTTACCTATAAAACCTAATTCCATTTGACACATATTTATCAAGCACCTACTCTGTGCCAGGTTGTCCCTGCATTCAAAGGGGTGAGACAAACGCATCTTTAAGAAATGAGGGCACGTCACCCAGGGGTCTGCAACAGCAGGGGCAACACACTGAAGGCAGAGAGTACAGTGACAGGTTGGAGAGAGTTGACCGGATCAGAGTAAGGACGAGGCAGAGCTGTGAGGTCTCAGCACCGCTATCTCGCAGCTGTCATGTCACTGTGGTGAGACTCAGTGCTGACAGATGCAGCAGAGCAGTCAGGTGGGTACTAACTCCGCACCCGACTCTGATGAATGCCAAAACCAGGCTGTTGGTGTTCATTCATTCACTTAATCCTTTTTCTTTCTTTGAGAGACTTAGTCACCAAAGCTTCCTGATGAGGACTGGGGATTGAAAAGAACCTGAGCCTGGGTGCAGTCTCACCCAAGGAGAAGGCAGCATCTTCCCTGTAATTTCCACATTAACAGTGACATGGGCCTGTCATCCTCTGGCCTCCGGGTTCCTCTGACCTGAGAGGCAGGATTTCATCAGCGGCCCCCGGGCCTGGAGAAGTGGATTGCATCAGGCCAGAGGGTGACTCAGCCACCCCACAAGGCACTTTTCAGCAGGTCCACCCCCAGGCCTGGGCATGGCCTGGTGACTCACATTGCCAGTCTTCAGGGTGCCTAGGACTTAGGTGCCCCAGACGTGCAGCTCGACAAGGAGGGTTGAAGTCTTTGCAAACAAGGTTGGAAAGCCTGTATCTCCTACTGTTACAAGAAGTTAAGAAGCAGTTCTGGGGAGTGGGATGAGCTGCGACACAGAGCATCAGAGGGTGGTGGTCAGAACAGGGCACTGAGCCCTGGAAGGTACACGTTAGTGGGGCTGTGTCCTAGCAGCCACCAAGGCTGCCCCACTGATCGCTTCTCCATCTCTTTCCTCCCAGTCCTGGACACACAACATCGAGCGGGAGAAAGAGTTTCTGCGCAAGCTGGTGAAAGCACGTGTCATTACTGACCTGACTAGTGGCATCTGAGGTGGGCCCGACACACGGCGCAGAGGTCCCAGCACCACCGCAAGCAAGCAGCAGCCACCGCCACCTGCCCACTTCATTGGCCTTGGTCTGGCTCTGCCTGAGAGGCACAGGAGTGTTGAGACCCAGAGAAGGACAGTGCCAAGTGGCCCCGGGGGTGGCGAAGCCTTGGCAGGGCAGCCAGAGCTGTGTCTGCTCAGAGACCAGCACTCGGCCTCACTCCCAGCCTGGATCCTTGAAGCCAGAGCACCAGGAGGCCACTGGCCGTGCCCCGCAGGCCCAGCATGCCAGCGGTGGACGGTAGGCAGCAAGGCAGCTGCCGGAATTGTTTCTCCAATCAGTGTTTGATGTATTATCATTTTGTGAATTTGGGGGGGGGGGGTGTAGGGATAATTTATTTTTAAATAAGGTTGGAGATGTCAAGTTTGGTCCACGTGCCATGCAGAAAGAGGCCCGGAAGAGGGCCCATCAGGTGGGGGTGCCAGTGAGCTCCCTGTAGAGAGGGAGCGCCATGACTAGCCTGCACTCTGCTCCAGAGCTCAGGGAGCTAGGCGGGAGCTCATGACACTGCTTGGCCTTCCTTGGGGAGAAGATGGGGATACTCCCACATACCAGCTGCCCACCGTCCACAGGCGACCCCCGGAGCCATCCTTCAAGCCAAGACAGCCCCTGGGCTAGAGCAGAGAGAACTCGGAGCTCAGGAGGCGAGGCCTAGCCCAGCCGAAGGGAACGGCCCCTCCCCAGCTGCTACTGATCCATAGGACAGTGCCCAGGCCTGGACTGACCAACTTGGCAGCCGTTCTGGGTTTCGGCGAGACTGCCAGGTCTTTGGGTTCTGCCTTGAGCCTGGACCAGAGGGAAGTGAGGCTTAAGGACCTTACCCAGGCTGCGGCAGCCGTCCTGGAAGCAATAAAGCTCTTCCCTGAATCTGACCTCCGCTTGCTCCCTCCTTCCTGCAAGAAACAGGAACCTGGGGCCTTAGCAACTATGCCAAACCCAAGGCTCATCTCTTCAGCTTAGATTCCTGGGTTCCTTTCACTTCATTGCAGGCCCAAGGGGCATTCTGGAGCCTCTCTTCACACACAGTCCTGCACCCTCTTTGCCTTAAAAGAATTAGACCAGGGGCCTCAGGGCCTGCCCAGAGGGCAGGGGTTTGAAGCTCACGGGTCCAGGACAGTGCCTCTGGCTCCCACGGCCCATCACTGCAGGGACTGGTTCCTGCAAGTACAGGAAAAATACCCTGCTGAGCCCCCAACACGCAGAAGCCCACAGACCTCAGCATTCCTGCACCCCCGGCTGAGCCGGGGAAGGGCGACCTACCCCCACCTTAGCACACAGGCCACTCTCTCCTCTGCCCGCTCTTCTCTCTCAGAATAGGAAGGCACAGCCCAGCTCGAGGCACTCTGGTGAATATTAGAAAGGATGTCTCTTCTCATCTTACCCCCTTAGAGCCCTGGAATCTGACCCCTGACCCTTCCCTAGACTCCTCATGCAAGCCAGCACCTGAGACCATGGAGTGAGCTTCTGGCCAGAGCTGCCGCCGTGGCTAGGACCCTTGCCTCTCACCTGCCATCCCCATCGGAAACTCCGGGTCACTCGGCCACCTTCCCACATGTGCCCTTACTGCTGTGGTTTGTCCTCAGGCAGAAGCCTCCTCCACTGAGGGGAAAGCAAAGGCGCTGACTGAGGGACAGGCAACACCAGGAACTCCCTCGGATTCTGCTGTGAACGCACACCGTATTCTGCGGGAATGGTGCCCCCTAGAGTTGTACAGGGCATAGGCAGCAAGCCACAGCCAGGGCTGATAAAGCCTCAGGGAAGCCACCCAACCGGGTAGCCAGTTGTGAGAGGCAACGGACAGTGGAGCTGCTCACCACTTGGCCTCCTGCCCCTCGGGTCCTTCAGGGCCCAGACGGCCCTCACACCCCCCGCATTTCTCTGCAGTCGAGCTTTAGCCTCCCCTGTGCACAGAAACTGCTCTCACAAAAGCAGTGGTCTCGGCCCTGCCGGCACCAGGAACACCTGTGCGGACTTGGAAACGGGCAGGTGCCCACGTCAAGGTTCTGATGCAGGGCTGGGGTGGAGCCCGGAGGCAGGCAGGTTTAAGAGGTCCACGCTGTTCTAACGCATGGCTGGGCCATAGCTGGTCCACACACATTCCCCGAGCACTTTCATCTCCACCCACAGTTTCCAATTGTCAGTTGGTCGACAGTTCCCAAAGTGCCATCTCCAGCCCAGCTCCCTCCACTCCACTCCAGGCTGCAAATCCAGCAGCATCCTGAACTTTTCCAGCAGGAGAATCCACAGGTCCTCCTGACTCAGCACGTCCATCACTGACCTGAGCTCCCGGCCCTCCTCCAGGGAGTTTTCCCTGCCAGATGCATCCTCTCCACCTGGTCACCCAGCCTGAAGCATGCCAGTGTCTGCCCTCCCTCAGCCCACCCGTCAGGCACCAGCTGGGTTCTCAAAGAGCTGTGATCCAGAGGGACCCGTGCAGTACCCCCTCCCCTCCACTCTGCTTCCCACTCACCCCCTCAGCAGCCTCCTGACATCTTCACCCCTCATCTCCAAACCACCCTCCCCACTGCGGCAGTCAGAGAAATGTAAGTGTGATATACCATTATTCTGCCTGAAACCCTACTGTGGTCCCCAGTGTCATCAGGATAAAGTCCAGACTCACAGGTATGACACAGCATCTGGCCTTTCCTTACCTCTATGCATATTACTCACCCTACTTCCACCCCACCTGCCAACCTGCCATAATTAGGCTTCTGAAATACTATCCCCCAGCTCCTATTCAAGCATGAACACATGAAATACTCCTCCTCTGAGAGCCCCCCCACACACACACACACACACATACACCCTTCTTCAGCGCTGGGCACCCACTCCTAGCAGCAGTGTTTGCAGGTGTGTCTCTACTCCAAGCCCCAGGCTGCCAGGGTGAAGGGCAGTGGAGCGGCTGGAGCAGGGTCAGACTGAGCCCCAGCACAGGGCCTGGCCCACCCCAGGAGCTGCGCGGGTGTGCTGAAAGAAGAAACTAGCAGTGGACCAGAGAGCGGAGAGCAGTCACTGCGGGGTGGCCAGCCAGGGCCCTGGGACGGCGCCAACTGGAGGGCCGATGGCCCAAGGCTGGGACTATCCTGTCTCCTCCCTCTCCCGCCCTCAGCCCGGCCTCCCAGCTCCCTACTTCGCGTGTCTATAAACTGAACGCCCACTTTCCTCGCCTCTCCGTCGCTCAAGTTCTCCACGCTGTGTCCTGGGTTTTCCACTTCCCAGTGTCCTCCCCTTCACCTTGGGGGGCTTAGCTGAGCCAGAGGGGGGACCGGATCCCAGCGGGTGAAGCAACCAGGTGAACCCTGAAAGGTAGGGCGGGGCGGGGGCGCTTGGGCCCCACCCCGGGATCCGGTGACGCCGGGACTGGAATTTGACACCGGTCGGCGGCAGGCATGAGGCTGCTGAGGGATGGAGTTGGGCCCGGCCCCCAGACACGGCCCACGGGCTCCACAAGCAGCAGGTCCCTCTGGCCCCAGCCCTCGCTGCATCCTGGACGCAGAGCCCTGCGCTGGAGGTAAGCCGGCCTGTTGGCCCACCCTCATGCAAGCCCTGGAGTTAGGGGGAGCGGGCAGGAGAGTCCCCACCACTTTCTCACATCCTCCCTCTCCTGGGCCCAGGGTGCAGCTCTTCGCCCCTCCCAGCCCCCTCAGTCCCTCTGGTCGCTTGAGGGACTGTGCTAGCCCTGCCAACCCACTGTAATGTGAGGCTCCTGCTGCCGCTACTGGGTGCAGACTGGCTGCCAAGGCCACGCTTTTGGCTAAAAGAGGCACCGCCAGGTGCATAGCCCTGGGCATGAGCCTTTTCAGCTGCGGGGAAAATCCAGCACTGGTCCCAAGGACGGTGCCTAGAAGAACAGGGTGCAGGATCCTCAGGGTGAGTCTCTGGTTACAGATGGGGAGGCAAAGGCTGGGGGACCAAGTGGCCCCAAACCACCAAGAGGGAGAGAGGGGCTAGCTGCCCTCAAGAGACCTGCTCCTGGGGTCCCCCTAGCACAGGAGGTCCTGACGGCTGCCTTGCCTGGCTTTCCCTCGAGCAGTGAGAAAAGTCACTGGGGGGGCCCCTCGATGACCCTATTCAGTTAGTTGAACATACCTGGACCTCAGATGGACCACACCTGGAGGGCCTGTGGTGGTCTAACCCACAAACATGTAGGTGACAGTTGGGACCCAACAGCAGGCCACCTAGTGGGGTCCCAGGGTGTTTGGGAGTGCCAGCCAGGGTGGGTTCACAAAACCTGGTGGGGCTCAGAAAGGCTGGCTGGGCTCAGGAAAGATGGCTCATGGAGGAAACTTCTGAGAGTGGGGCCAGCTGTTACAGGAAAGTGGAAGGAAGGGGTACAGACCGGACCAGCTGAGCTCGCAGACCAGGCTGGTGTTGAGCTTTGGCTGGCCGGCCTAGGAGTTGCTCAGGCCTGAGTCTGGCTGAGGGTAGGGACAAGCCCACCCCACTTTGAGTCTGCATGCTTGACAGATGCTGCCCCCTGGTGGCCATAGGGAACCATGGCTCAGGCCCCAGGTTCTTGGAGGGCCCATCTGCGGGCTCCTGAAGGACACTGTGATCAAAAGACAGAACTCATGTGGCTCTGGGTCCAAAGATCACAGAGGAACAAGGTTCAGCAGCATTGGGTGGGCAGCACAAGCTGAGGTCTGAATCTCACTATCACAAGAAAACTTGGACCAACCAGCAAGCACCCTAATCCTTCTGGCCACAGCTGCTCCTCTATGGCATGGAGAGAAAGCTGTCTGTGGGACCAAGGGGGTCCAGCTATGCCCTTCTGGCAGTGCCAGCCCTGCAGCAGGAAGGCTGGGGAAGGCGTAGGACATTTCCAAATAACCCCTTCCCCAGCTGTGTGGGTCTAGCCTTGTGACCATAACCTGTTGAACTTCTCTGAGCTCCTTTGGAAAATGAGGATTATACCATTTACCTCCTGGAGTTGTAAGGACAGAGAGAAAAGAGAGAACAGGTGCAGAGCACCAGCACAGAGTTAAGTTGCTGATGTAGCTACTTCTCCTGGGTTGAGTCCTTGTTCCTCACCTGGAGAAACTGAAATGGAGGGATGACCTTCTCAAAGATAACTCATCTCTCAATGTTCCAAGCTGCCTCAAGAAAAGGGTGGGGGAACAAGTCGACTAGGCTCATGGGAGATCCTGGTATTGACAGAGATGGAGCCTGGACGTGGAGGCCCTTCAGTGCTGCCCCGCTGGCCGCCCCCTAGGCGGCAGGTGAGTGGTTCTCCCAATGCCTCCCACCCGGTATTGAGGAAGGTGGCTTGGTCGGGGAGGGAGAGCAGGGTTTGCCCTGGGCAGGAGTCAGAAGCGAAAAGGAAAGTGGTCGGGGAGGGACCAGGAGTTTGGAGGAAGGTTGATGCCCTCAGGTGATTTCTCCTCTTGGCTCCCTTAGGCGGAGGACTCCAACCTAAGCCCTTCCCGACTCTCCCCACCCAACTAGAAGCCCCGCTCTGATCTCTGCTGCCCCAGCCCTTCCTGGGCTCCCTCCACCCTGAGACCACCTGGGTGTCCTCTTCCTCCCTGAGGCTCCACCTTGTCTCTCTGCGCAGCCTGCCCTGTGGCCATCGCTGGCCACTCTGGTGCTGCTGAGCAGTGTTGCAGAGGCCTCCCTGGGCCTCGCGCCCCGCAGCCCCGCCACCCTGGAAGGCCCCGCGCCGGCCCCGGCGCCCCCCGCCGGCCACCTGACCGGTAAGTAGGAGGGTAGGGGGCGCGGTGGCTGCGGGGCGGCCCGGAGTCCCGCAATCCCGCGCACGCTTGACTCCGTCTCATTCTAGGTGGCCGCGCTTCCCGTTTCTGCAGCGGAAGAGCCCGGCGGCCGCCCCCCAAGCCTTCCCGGCCCGCGCCCCCGCCGCCCGCGCCCTCGCCCGCGCCCTCCCGCGGCGGCCGGGCCGCGCGTGCCTGGGGCCGAGGTGGCCGCGGGAGCCGGGGGAGCCGCGCGCGGGCCGTGGGGGAGCGGGGCTGCCGCCTGCGCTCGCAGCTGGTGCCGGTGCACGCGCTCGGCCTGGGCCACAGCTCCGACGAGCTGGTGCGCTTCGGCTTCTGTAGCGGTTCTTGCCGCCGCGCGCGCTCCCCGCACGACCTCAGCCTCGCCAACCTGCTGAGCAATAGGGCCCTGCAGCTGCCTCCTGGCTCCCGGCTGGTCAGCCAGCCCTGCTGCAGACCCACGAGCTACGAGGCTGTCTCCTTCATGGATGTCAACAGCACCTGGAGGACCGTGGACCGGCTCTCAGCCACTGCCTGCGGCTGCCAGGGTTGAGAGCTCTCTCCAAGGACTTGCGGATGGCACCCTTACATGGGGACTCTTCCTGCCTGGAAGGGACCACGGGCCTTCACCAGAGATGGACACCACCTGGGCCTCAGCTGGGCTTGTGATGGGCATCAGCCCTGGAGGATGAGGGACGACAGTCCTCACCTTGCTAGTCCTAGCCCTACAGACACCGGAGACCTTGGCGACAGAGACCTTTGGACCTCTTCTCACAGACTCTGGCACCAAGCAGGTCACAGAGCCAGGGCCCCTCCTCCGGAGAACCCAGCAGAGTTTGCGGTCTCAGCCTCCGCCCAGGCCTGTGGGGACAGAATGGGAGGAGACACACTGCAGTCGCATTGCCCAAGTGCCTATGGTGGAGTGGCCTGGCACTCACTCCTGGGACCTGGACCCCTATTTATTATTTCTAAGTTATTTATTTACTTCTGTGGTTTGTCAGATCCTTTTCCTGGGCAGTGGGGGCTGGATGGGCAGAAGCAGCTGGCTGGAGATCATGCCCTGACCTTCCCCCACACAACTGCAGGCTGACTCAGCGATCACAGGCCTGGCCATCCCGGATCTCCTGCTGCTTCCTCTCACCAGCAGCTCTGGGACGTGGGGCCATGGCACACAGAGCCAGTGGCAAAGGTTCGTTCACCAGTCCTGGCAGGCTAGCTTACAGCACCTGGGGCTTGGGGTTACTGGTAGAGAAAGCCTGCCCTTGTGACCTTGCGCATCCTGGGGGCCTTGCTTCATGGGTAACGATACAGAAAACCACACATTACCACACCCCCGTCGCTGACCAGTGCCCTACCCTCAGGGCACTCGAACAGGAGTGTTCACTGCCTCTGACTGCAGATGGTCCAGTATGGGGGGCTCACCACCCACATTGCATGAAGCAATCCAGGCCAAGAGAGCATCTGAAAAGGCCAGTGGGGTGCTGGGTTGGGGGGGAATGAAGCACAGAAGGCCCCCGAGAGGGACCTGCATCTTGGGTGATGAACAAGAACATTCATTTATTCATTCTACAAATATTTATTAAGTATCTCTCATATGTCAGACACTGGGTAGACATCAGGGACACAGAAGAGAAGGGGCCATGATCTCTGCCCTGAGGTTAAAGTAGGAGAGACTGACATTAAATAATTACTTAAATAATTATTTAAATGCAGTTTGGCAAAGAGTATGAGAAGGGACCAGGAGCCAAGAGTCACACACCTTCATCGGGAAGGGGAAGAGGTTAATGCTGACCCTAGCCTTCCACACTGTCCCTGAGTCACCTCCAAAAAGGCAATGCAGTCCCTCTGAGCGTCTCTGCATGTCCCATGAAACCTCATTTCCTGGGTCCTATTCATTTGTCCTGGATGATCTTCTCCTTTGGGAATAAGATGGGGGCATGTATTTGGAAAGGATGCTGAGCCTGAGGAACCATGGGACACCCAGAGGGGCTGACAGGAGGCAGTGGGCCATGCTGGCCTGGGACTGAGGAGGGAGATTTGGGCTGGAGGTCAGGTCGTTTGGGCGGCTGTGAGCACAGAGGCAGTAGCTGCAGCCAGGATGCACGAGAGCATCAGGAGAGGGAGGCGGGTTCCAGGTGGGATCCCTCCGGCACTTGACACTGGCTGACCAACATTCCTTCCAGACTGCCCACCTGCCTGCCTGCTTTGGCACAGGGGCCCCTTTGGCCAGAGTGAGGGGCTGGCAAGAGCTCTCTGAGGGCTGTGCTCATTCTGGGTCAAGGAGGAGAAAGCTGTGCTTCCACTCTGCTGTGTTCACTGCCCCAGTTCTAGGTGCTCCCCAAATGTTGGTGCTCTCTTGCTACCCTCAAACACCCCCTTGGCCCCTCTCTCTTCCTCCAAACTGATTCAGGATCCTCAGTCTCCAAACACCCTTGCAACTCCCAACCCCCCCGCAAAGAAAATGGCACTAGTGCCATGCAGTTTACACACACCTCCTTGGCCCTGGTTGAGGATAAAGGGGGACATCCTGCTAATCCCAGGGTCAGCAGAGCCAGGGAACCCTGCAGGAAAGACTTGAATGCTTGGCCGAGTTCTCATATCCCCCATCCCCCACCCGTCAGTGGACATTTCTGCTCTCAGAGCCACTTAAGGAGAAAGATGAAAGCCATCTCTGACAATGCTCACAGCAAGAGGCAGGTCTGAACTCAAGCCAAAGGTGCTGGCTCCCAACATCCCCAAATTGCCAGTTCTTGGGGGAGTAGGGTCCCCCCAACTCAAGGCTGCATTGTGGACCCCAGGGAGATTGTACCCGACATCTCACAAAGTCCCAGATGAAATGGCAACGTCTCCAAGTGGAACATTCCCACAGAGCTGGAATCAGTTTGCAGCTCACAACTAAAATCCCTCTTTTAAACAAGACACAAAATAAGAAAGCCATTTTCCCCAAGGAAAACAAGAGCTGCACTTCTTTTCATACAACTTAGCAGAGGGCACCTGGCATATGACCTCACCCAGCAGAGAACTTTCACCGCCCCCCCCCCCCGCCCCGGGGGGCCTCTGGCGGCTTTAGTATTTGCATTTTCAACTGTAGTCCTTGTTTTACATTCAAAAGGACATCGCCCATTTGAATGGCCCTCCCAGAACAATGGTATGGTCTCCTCCAAAGGGTATCAAGTCACTACCTCTTCTAAGACAGAAAACTACAGACCTCTTTGAATTGACTGTTTCTCCACTTCAGGGAGCCCCCCAAGCTTTCCCCTAGATTTATTTCATTCAAGAATCAAGGTTCAGCTCTCGCCGGTTTGGCTCAGTGGCTAGAGCATTGGCCTGCAGACTGAGGGGTCCCAGGTTCGATTCTGGTCAAGGGCAGGTACCTTGGTTGCGGGCACATCCCCAGTGGGGGGTGTGCAGGAGGCAGCTGGTCCATGTTTCCAGCTCTCTATCCCTCTCCCTTCTCTCTGTAAAAAATCAATAAAATATTTTTTTTTAAAAAAGAAAAAAGAATCAAGGTTCAGGGCTCCATGGGCTCCTTTCACCCCTGCCAATGGTTTCCCTCCTCTGTTGCCCAGGGATTGCCATACTTTCCCCAGACTGAAGAGTCCTGTGATTGGGTGTATGTGGACTGGGCCTCATCTTGAAAAGCATAAGATGGGTAGAACAATCTAGGAGAATTGTACATATGAGGTCACCTTTCTTGCTCACAGGAGCGCTTCTTAACCTGTTTTGGAGTTGGAGAATCCTTAGAGAATATGATAAAAGCCAAAAAAAAAAAAAAAATGCTTGAAAACCTCTGATGTGTAGATCTGGTAAACAATTACAGGGGGTTCACAGACACTGCAGCTCATTCAAATTCCTTAGGAGTTGCCCAGCTGGAGTGGCTCAGTGGTTGAGCTTCGAACTATGAACCGGATGGATTCCTGGTCAGGTCACATGCCTGGGTTGCAGGCTCAATCCCCAGTGTGAGACCCGCAGGAGGCAGTTGATCAATGATTCTCTCTCATCATAGATGTTTCTATCTGTCTCTCCCTTCCTCACTGAAATCAGTAAAAATATATTTTAAAAAAACATTCCCCAAATTAGGCGTCCATGGCCCTTGAGGTATCATACCCTATTCTAGATACTATTATTAATGTCCTCCTGTAGCTAGACTAATTCCTCCATCTGTAGTCAGGACTCCATATCAGGGTACTTGGTCTCAATTATTTGCAAGTTTCCCCATTCTTCAACCTTTTAAAATAGAATATCTCCTTTCCTTCTTAATTTAAATCTGCTCAAATATAACACAGCATTAAACAAAATTGATACTGTGAATACACACACACACACACACACA